>CABHPQ010175706.1:40921-56787 GCA_902168405.1 Peromyscus aztecus
CACACACACACACACACACACACACACACACACACACACACACACACGGACGGCCCTGGCAGCAGTTGTCTTTTCCCCCTGGAGAAGGGTTGTGCCCCTTCCACAGTACTTCATTGCTTTCCCACCCTCTGTCCATCATCATGCACGTCTGTTCCCTTTACAATGTGTTCCTAAGAGTAGCACACTTTTTTTTTCAGCTGTGACTTTCTGATGCTGAGCACCATGTTGAAATCACTCTCTTTGTCCATTACAAATAGGGACAAGACACCAGAAGAGGGAATCTCAGAGCTGAGGAGGTGGCTCAGTCAGCAACCGGTTTAGTGCACACGAAGCATCGGACCTGACTTTGGATACCCAGCACCAATACACAGCTATACCCAAATAAGAGTAATGTGCATCTCTAACTCCAGTGCCGAGGGGTAAGGGCAGAAACAGGCAGGTCCTTGGGGCTTGCTGGTCAGTCAGTATAGCTGAAATGGCAAGCTCCAGGTTCAGTAAGAGACTGTCTCAAAACCTAAGGTAGAGCATTACTGAGGAAGACAGCCAGCATCAACCTTTGGACTCCATACACACATACATGCATGTGTGTATGTGCACTTACAATACATTGTACACACATGAACATGAACAATACAACACACACACACACACACACACACACACACACACACACACACACAAACACTCATACCTACCTTTTCTTTCCTGTCAGCATGACCATTGATGTGGTCTAATTTTCTAAGTGCCTTTTTCTTCTTGGGATTTGATGGGTCATTCAGGAGGTGTGTGTTGTTCTCAGTAACATATTGTTTTTCTTCATTTGCTTCATCCACTCAGCGGTGTTTATTGAGCAGCTATCTTGTGCCAGATTCTGTGCTAGAGACTAGAGATAACAGAGTCGTGTCATTTCCAGCCCTCTAATAGCCCTCCGTTCAGAAGGAAGGCCGACATGCCAGTGTCTGATTATGACATAGGATATGAGCTACAGTGGAGTTGTGATCTCCTACTTGTAATTGAGCAATAAGATCACTCCAAAGAGCAAAAAGAAACCAGCTTGGCTTCTGTCTCCCTGCTCTGTGCCTTTCCTCCAGCTATACCTTTTTCTTTTTTTTTTTCCCGTGTGTGTGTGTGTGTGTGTGTGTGTGTGTGTACACACATGTATGCATGTGGAGGTCTGAGGTTGATGCTGGGAATCACCTCTGATCAATCTTCCATTTTATGCGATGAGGCGGGGTCTCCCAATCAAACCCCAAAGTCACCAATAGCGAGCCTTGCTAGCCAGCTTGTCCTGAGAATCCCTGACTCTGTTGTCCAAGGCTGGAATCATAGAAGGGTTCCTATACCCCCTGGCATTTATGTGGGTTTCTGAGGATCCCAACTCCAGTCCTCATGCTTGCACAGTAAATGCCTTAACCACTGAGACATCTCCCCAGTCCCCAATGATAACTCCTTATCATGACAGAACGTCATGAAGTAGTACCATGATGCTCAACTCATCAGTTCAGGGAACCTCACTGCTACAAATACTACTATAGTGGAGACTTTCCGTTTTCTGTTTGGTGACTCATGTTCTCATTCCAGGCTCAGCAGTATTCTAGAAAGGAACCATTTTGAGTGACCAGCAAGTCATGGAAACTTACACCAAACACCATTCCTTATAGAGAAATCCATGTGCCCAGGCCCTTGGAGAAGGCTTCCAGGGAATATCTACCAGAGGAAAAGAACTTAACAGTGTAGAGACTCTCTCCTTCCAATGAGGCATTGAGGAGGAATTTGGCTTGGAGTGTGGCGAGGGACTCTTATGACCACTCACCATAGAATATTATTTAAGGCAACTTAGGCGCTCTTCTTTGGTCAGTGGCCTTAACTGTGCATACCTACTGCCCTTGCTGTCTCTGAAACTTGAGTTCATTCCTGGAATTTGGAATGAGACTGAATGATTAGATTGGAAGCAAGTGTAAATAGCTACTGTCTTAGTTAGGGTTTCTATTACTGCGATGAAACACCATGACCAAAAAGCAAGTTGGGGAGGAAAGAGTTTATTTGGCTGACACTTCCACACTGTAGTCTACCACTGAAGGAAGTCAGAACAGGAACTGAAACAGGGCAGGAACCTGGAGGCAGGAGCTGACGCAGAGGCCATGGAGGGGTGCTACTTACTGGCTTGCTTATCACGACTTGCTCAGCCTGCTTTCTTATAGAACCAAGGACCACCAGCTCAGGGATGGTCCCACCCATAATGGACTGGGCCCTCCCCCCAATTAAGAAAATGCCCTACATCTGGATCTTACGGAGGCATTTTTCCCAGTTGAGGTTTCTGCCTTTCAACTGACTCTAGTTTATGCCAAGCTGACATAAAACTAGCCAGCGCAGTAACACAGGCACATGCTTGGTTTGACATGCCGATCACTTCTCTCCTTCCATCTTGTTTAAGCAAGTCCCCTTTCCTGCATTGGATTTCTCAGGAAACTGGGATGTCCTACAACAATCATTTCTTTAGGCCAAGTCATTGAATGCTTGGGTTAAAATGCGGGACTTATATGGGAATGTCAGCAAATTAAAAGTCATTACCACTCATTAACATTTTAATTCGAATTAATAGAGTGTATTAGCTGTTCAGGCAACTCCAAAGGGCTTGGGAAGTTTGTATTAATGAGGGAGAGCATAGAAGGAGGCCATGCACACAGCAGTCAGACAGTCCTTCTTTGTTACCCTTCAGGCTGAGGATTGGACTGTCCTTTGAGACGCCACTCACAAGAAGTGGAACTTACCCAGAGCTGGAGTTCATGAACATTCTTCAACTTTACCGTCCCTTATCTAAGTAACCCTCTCAATACAGTCCAGCTATGCAGAATTGTCACTCGAACTACTATACTGATAATAATTTGCCAACACACTGCCTGGGGCGAAGGGTTGTGTCAGATGGGGGGCGGGAGTGTTCAGTAGCACATCGACATTCATGCGTACATGTCACTCCAAGGCAGGCTGAGCAGTATTTCTCTTAGTTCTCTCAGACTCTGCCTTTCATATACATAGTGTCATCTCCATTTTGCACCAGACAAACTGAGGCTCAGAAATGCTAAACTGCCAAAGTGGCTCAGTTGGTGGAGGGAATTCTGATTCAGATACTTCCGCCATGATCCCGGGAATGCCAAGGCTTCCCCAGAACTCTGGCAGTTCTAAATCTATTTGTAAATAGCATCTCCTTTCATTTGTACTGTATCTCCTAAGTTCTGCTGTGTAGGCGCTTGGGGAGCAAATCCATCTTCACTTCTGCATAGCCTCCATCATCAACGAGACAGTAACCATAAATCTCCAGTTTTGTCTTTCCACCCGGAAAAGTCCTTTCAATCATTACAGAATAAATAATGATTATACCAAATTCGAACCTTGTACCTAACACCCTTGTAGCCACAAAATATCGATAGTCTTGCTTGTTCATTATCTCTGAAAGAGGAGAGAGAGAGAGAGAGAGAGAGAGAGAGAGAGAGAGAGAGAGAGAGAGAGGAGATAGCATGGGATGGGCATAGAAAGAGGTAAGATATCATAGTCTGGGTAGATTAATAAGCTATTGTGTTTCTGCACCTTCAATAACTGAAAGAGCCTGCCTTTTCATTTGAAATTTACACTACATTTGAGTGTTCTCAAAAAAAAAAAAAAAAAAAAGCCACGCTTCCTCCTTCCAAGTCAGAATCAGAGTGGTAACAATATGGAAAAGCGAAGGGGCACATTTGCATTCCATTTGTAACTTTCCTACATAGCAAAATTGTAGTTTAGCCAAGGAACGAAAAGAAATATACTCAGGCAATTGCTGCAAATGTTTCTGAAATTATCAGCAAGCGATGTGGGGCGAGTGTGGGACGTGCTCCACAGTGAGTTGGAAGGGAGAGGAGTGTGTATGGGGGGGATTGTTGCATTCTTTTCCTTGGGATTTTGACAAGCCCTTCAGTGGGGGGTGAAAGACAGTTTAGAACAAAACTGTGAAGTCCAGGACCAGGTAGCAGAGAACAAAAGGGAATGTTCTGTCATGATTCCATAAAACGACCACTTGTGAGTCAGACCTCTCAGCCTGCCAGGCTTTGCCTGTCGTCCAGTGTGACATCCCCATTCTCAGGCATCCAGGGCTAGCCCATGCTGGCCACCCTTGGGTCCATCATACGTATCTTCCCTTTGCCTCCATTTGAATGATGGGTCTCTCATTCACAAAGCTGGGAGGAGTGTTTGTGGAAATCACGTTCTCCTCTCCATTCACAGACATGGTTTGTTTCATCACTGTTTTGTATCTGAAACTGTGCTGACAGGTGGGATGCAGTAACTGAGGCAGGTGGACATCTTCCCGATGAAGTCTCGTGGGCTTTTCCAGATTTCCAGGTGTTTCAAAGCTGAGAACACACTCCGGCTTGCTTGTCTCTAATCAAATGCAGTATTAGTTTTCTCTCATATACACCAGTTTCTTTAATTTTTTTTCATGCAATTTCAGTGAAATTAGAAACTTCCAAGGGATAAAGATATTTATTACTTTCTGGTCCCGGACTGTGATGTACCATGGACAACCAATATGTTGTTGTTGTTGTTGTTTTTATCATGACCTTCTTCAAACTGTCATACGCATGCTGTTAAAGTCATAGTTGGAAAGAGATATGAGTGGCAGGCACACCATAACAGAGCACTTCTACCATCCCTGAAAGAAATGAAAACACCCCAAGAACACAGAAAATAGTTAAGGGTGAAAAAATGAGAAAGTGATAGGTTCTAAGTGCTTACTGACTTTGTTCCTGGTATCATTTATGGAATTGAAGGCTTATATATTCCATATATGCTAATATTTAATATTTTAACTTTTAATATGTGTTTTATATTACATTTATTTTTTATTATTATATGTAACTAATATATTACATTGTAAATGTAATAATACTTACTGTTACATTTCTATTACAGGTGTGCATGCCACTGTGTACACGTAGAGGTCAGAAGGCAATTTCGATGAGCTGCTTCTCTCCTTCCACCATGTGGGACTTGGGGATTGAACCTAGATTTGTCAGCCTTGGTAGCAGTTGCCTTTACCTGCTGAACTATCTTGTTAGCCTCATACTTTGATTTTTTTTCTATGTCTGCATGGAACAATGAGAGCAAGCTGTTTCTAGCATAATATTAGTTACCAGTGGCAACATGGAGTAGCCACAGTTCTGAAACTTGAAAAGCATGCTTAATGAAATGCCGTCTCTAACATAAACCCCAGAAGGGTTAATCCACAATGGTATGTCACCATTGACTGAAATGCTGACCTGCTGGCATGATAACACACAGCACTGTGTACCTGAGAGAGCTCCTAGGCTCCAAGGTGGTTTCCTCTATCCCTTTGGGAATTCCCTTTCCTGTGTTTCCTACTCAAATAGTCTGTATGGTTGCCCATCAGCACTTGCCAGTTCTCATATTTTTCTTGACAATGCAGATGTAGGAGGGCTACAAAAAGATCTGGGATGAATTAGTTTCCTTGCATGAGTGTTTTAATTTGAATGCAATGAATAGTTCCCAAACCCTGTGCCATTCCTAACGGCAAGCCTTCTTTTACATGGCTCATTTCATTCAATTTCCAGGTAATAAACTGGGGTAAGAGATAAGAAAGTTACTTCTGTCCAGAGGGCTTAAGTGACACAACTAGCTGCAAGGGAAGCAGGGCTGCAAGGGAAGCAGGGAACTCATGTTTATTCTGTGTTTCTATCTTAGCTGAGATTCTATCACGGAAGAAGGAATACACAGGTGGGGAGAGCTAGTGTGGTTTGCCACAATGGGAGTATTAAAGACAAGTTTTACACTGTGCAATCTTATTATTCTTGCCTTCTGATTGACCAAAGTCACAGACCATAAATAACTGAGCTGTTTGTGGAACTGGGCATCAGTGCTATAGGTGTCTTCCTGTTTCTCATCATCCTTATTTTACTACTTTCACACAAAGGGATGGGTATAGTGATCTGAAGCAACACTTCTCAAGAAATTTGTGGGGAAGAAACAGGCTGCTTGTTTTAAAACTTTTAACCAATTGTTGAACAGTATGTGTCTTAAGACACTGCCCATGCCTCTTCACTAGCAGGAGTCACTGATTTGGGAAAGAGTTTTGTGACTCTCTGCAGAGGCTTCCAAATGCTGCTCAATTTTCTTATTCATCTCAGAGTAGATGAGCAGTACACAGCTCCAGTGTAGATGAGTCATATAGAGCTCACATAAGTGCTGGGCCCTGGGCCACACGTTGAATTGTTCTGGTTTGGACTTGATTCTGAGATCATGCCCATTAGGATTCAGAACCCTCTTAGTGTCTGCTCTGGGTCAAGTTCCAGTTTTCTTGATGTTAAATGAAGAAGATAATAGTACTTAACTCACAAGTTTCAGCGAGAATGAACTAAAATAATATATTCAAAGTGTGTATAAAGCTAGCATCAATTGAGTGTGCTACACAAAGAGCTATATGTATTATTTAGTACTATACAAAATACAGAGGACCTGTTTATTCACGTGTGTATGAGTACATAATATCTATTGCCTATGGAGTATATGTGTAACTGTAGGTATCTCTAGGCAGTGAAATTTGGGATGATCTTGGTTTTCCTTCACACTATTTTCTGCCTTAAAAATTTTTCTTCAACGTTCACAATTTACTCTGTAATCAGAAAAAAGCCATTAAAATTTGTTGCGCCTATTTTCTCTGCACTGATATTTTTTTGGCAGGGTTTAATATTCTTTCTCAATAATCCAATATAAACACACATATTTAGTAAAATTGGTTTTGCAAACAATTTCCAACCTTTCTTTGCTATTTTGTAAGCATCTACCTAGACTTCACAGTGCAGTTTCCAAGGGAGGAAAACATGGTCCACAAAACTTTCTTCCACTCAAATGACCAGTTCTGGAGGGTGCTTCAAGGCTCCTCCTGCTGTGTCCTCTTCTTGGCCAGTCCGACTATCATCCAACTTAGATTTTTCTGCTGCTGGCTCAGCAGGAGAGTGGGCCCTATTCAAGGACCCTGGGTTTCCTCACTGCCCACCACTGTTTAGACTCCACCTTGGTGGTAGTGCAGGGAAGAGTCGGGAGCCTCTACTTTTCAGTTCTTTGCCAGCAATGCCCTTCTTGAGGCCTCCAAGTCATCTTGGAGCCATTGCTGTTTTTGAGAAGAATGGCTTTCATGGTGAATATAGCTTTGAGACTACCATTCATTTAGAATAACTTAAAAAAATGACTAGGAGAAAATTTGTTGAGATAAAAAGGAAGACAACAGTTTTAGTTTTCCCAGATAGCTTGTTGGAGATGTATAAAAAGTCCAAATTGTCTGAACCTTTCCAAATTCTAAAAGGACAATATGGCTACTTAACTTTATTATGACTAACATGCTTGGGAAGACTATTTTATGATCTGGTAGTGTCACATGCTCTTCTGTTTCAAATATTCTTTAGAGGACATTGGAATCCCATGCATCACCAAAGCTTAGAGTAAATGTTTACTAACAGGGAGATAATTTTGGCAAATCTGAGTGATTACAGAGCTTTGTGGCTGTGTGTCGGCCTTTATGTCAACATGTTATTGCTAATAGCTATGATTTATTTACTCCCAAGTCCTTGGTCAGGAGCAGCGCCTCCAGTTATAGCCTTGGTCCAGTGAAGAACATGCAGTCTGTTTCTGGAAATTCACCATGATGACAAGAGAGCTCTGGGCTGCTCCTCTCTCCTGAAAGCAATTTAATACAATTTCCTGAGTGGCTCTGGGAGAAGCCGTGGCCTCAAGCCATTTAACATACCCGGGGTTAGCTTGGGCATGTCACAGCAGACCCTGTAGCATTTAAGTTACTCAAACACCGAGTTTTAAAAACACATATTTTTTTTCCCAATATAGCAGATCATGGGTCTTCAGGATGGGGAATTTGACTGCCTGGACCCCAAGGGCCCATACTCTAGAGACCTGTCCCCAAGGTGGTACTATTGGAAATCCTGTGGAATTTTAAGACGTGAGACTTTGTGTGAAATCCCTAGGTTATTTTGAAGGTGGCTGTGAACGGGGTCATGGGACCCTGGTCCTTCTTAGTCTAGCTCCTGATTTGTGATGTGAGTTTATTATTATTTCTGCTTCCCACTCCTGGCATTTAGTAGCTTGCCAGAGTCACAAAGCAAACAGGCAGGCCAGTATCTCTGATGGAAACCTCCAAATCAACAACTTAACAGCAGTTTTCTCTTTTTAAGATCATCCCCTCGTAGCCCATTAATACAGCTAGCTTGAGCCTTTTGTTTTCTTCTGGAGGGAAAAGTTTGGGGGAGGGGTGTTAGATGTAGGAAAAAATCTGTAGAGGCCTATCATATCTATTTAAATAAACAAGATTTTTGGCCGAACTCTAAATTTTATCAGAGTGATCCACTTACTGAAGTCCACTAATTCTTATAGATTGAGGTTCTTGGTTGTGTGGAGGGAGGACCAGGAATGGAATGTGAAGGAATGGAGGACCAGGGCTAGCTGGACCATTGGAGGGCCTGATGGTAGATTCTTCCTTCTCCCTATTAATAGTTTCTATTTGAATCATTTAGGATCATAAGTTGCTTATCTGTGGGCTCAACCAAATGAATAGTAAAAAGATTGGAGAATTTTTTTTTTTACATGTACCAAACATGCACAGACTTTCCTTCCTTCTTGCTCTTCCCTGAATACCAAGTATCAAACCATTCACAGGACATTTTCATTGATGTTACATTGTGTTAGGTTCTTGCCATCAAAAGATGATTGAAAGAATAGGAGAGGATTTGTGTGTTGTCCCGATAGTACACTGTTTCCTATAAGGGACTTGAACATCCACTTGGCAACTATGGGGGTCCTGGAACCTATGTCTCCTGTATCTCAAAGGGAAACTATACTTACGTTGCAGTTTGGGGTATGTGTATGTGTTGGGTGGGGGGGGGGGGTTATCCACACTTCATCTGTCATTTCCCGATGATGGTCCAGGTTTCCAGCATCTTCTTCCTACCTTCTCAGTCTGATTATTAACTTCCTGACTCTCTTGTGTTTTTCCAAAGCTTTTATTTCCCTGTCCTTTGGCTCATTTCAAAGGCTGTTGTCTGCTAATGATTCAAGGCCTAGAGGAAGGGACTGCAGTCTCCCTTCCTCTTCTTTACCTTCTGTTTGCCAGCCTGTGGGAGGGGTCTGCCTGCAGCCTGAGGGCCCTTCAGCCCACACCGCAGCTGGCCTCTGGCAGAGGTGTGCCAACAAAAGAAGAAAACAAAAGCTGAGCTGCAGTCATTTCAAGCTCCATTAGGGGCATGTGCTGGGCAAGGAAATCAATGGGAAAAATGAAGTTGGCAGGCAAATGACTTCTTTCCCTCTGTAGAATGGGATTGACCACAAATAATGATAGGGCAGAGATCACCAGGCAAGATTTTTTTTTTTAAATCACATTCAACAATTAAAAAAAAATGTATTTCCAAAGCCTAAAGGGAAAGAAAATTGCCAACTTGTTTACTTGTATTCTTTGCATGAACAAGTATGAGCCAGGTCCCAGGACGGTAGCACACAGCTAGTCCCTGTGGCTGGGAGCTGGGAAATGAAACAGGAATTATCCTTCTGTGGCTACTGCAGCCCTTGGAAAGGATAAACTCTTAAGTATCGATAATATTGATATTCGTCCTAATGTGTGGCTAATCGAAGACCATTTTACAGCTTTGCTTCCAGAAGCCAGTCAAGAGAAGGGCTTCCTCGGGGACTTGTTAACTCCAAATTCATCCTGTCCTCTGACAAAACACAATGAAACAGGTATTTTGAGGGAAGATGCGGGCAGGAATGCAGTTGTGTTTTTCGTAAATGGTCTATGGAGAATCAATTCTTACCCTGTAACTCTGTTTTCGTATAACTTGGGCACTTACAGGAAGGATTCCTTTCCTGTCACTTGGTTTCCTTGATGTGCCTAATCCTGTCCTTTTCAGTTTTCTCTTGGTAGCTTTTCTCGGTCTTTGTTGTCTCGCTGCGATGACTGGGAACAGCCACCAGGTGGCACTGTGCCAGATGAGGGTCTTGGATCGCGGACAGGGAAATTGCAGGGTTTAGCTCCCATCAGGTAAATTCATGGCTAGGGAAGACTCAAGGAGAGAGTGGAGCATGAGAAGATGAAGAGGAAGTGGATACAGCTGCCTGCAAGGCAAGAATCTTGCGTTTTGTCTGTGGACTGATCCGTATGAAACTGACAGAAGCCACGTAGCTGGAATTGAGATGAAAAGTGGGCATATGGTCTGTGGAAATCAGTATTCAAGGCAAAGGAATCAAGGCGAGATGCTCATGGATTACCAAAGACTGGTTAGAGAGTCCCAGTAATCTCCACAGAGAAGTCCTTTCATTTACACTCCATCTAGCCTCAGTGAAGAAATTAAATTTGAGCACTTCTTTAAATAATCAATACCAAAATCAATAACAGATTGACACCTTGCGCTGTCCCTGATGTGGGCAAGACTATAGTAACTATGTGGTTTTCTGGCTGTTTCAGTCTACAAGTTAAAAAGTAGAATTGTCTCCCATTGGTACTGTTATCTTTTTTTTTTTTTTAATTAGGCCAAGAGTCTTTTCCTTAATGCCCCCTTCTCCACCCCATGGAAAGTATACAAATAGCAAACCCACTTCTCCAAGAGATGACAGAAAGGGCAGCATTAATATGTCATTTGTATGCTGGAAGCCCACACACCAAACACTAGGTAATTATAAAATAATGAAATTCCTTCCCCTATGCGCCCAGTTCCAAGCCCAGAGATCAGGGAGTTAAGAAATAGAAACCATAGCACCCCAGGTTTTTGCAAGAAGAAAACTCTCCTGGCTTAATTATGGGGTGTGCTTGTCACATGGTGCACAGATATAACTGTACCCAGTCCCTCATTAACTTGATGGATTCTCGTTGTCAGTCCTCTGGGGTTGTGGAGTTGAGCCCCTAAGTTTTGTGGCAAAGGTGGGTGTGTTTGTAAAAGCATCTTCATTACTCCTGGGTTCTGAAAGCCAAAGCACTCTGCTCAGGAAGCATGGAAGGAGAAAGTGAATATGGTACCAGGTAGCTGTCATCAACTTCACTTACGCGTTTCATGATGCATGCTTTCAAGTCCCCCAGAGTGAGAGCTGATTAAGCTGTGTGCTCTTTGTCCATCTCGGCATTCCTGCTGGTCCTTTGCTAGGACCTCTGGAGTGCAGACTGCTCGCGGGTCCCTGATGAGGCAGCTGGCTTCGCATAGGGAAAGTTTTTCTCTGTGTTCGAAGTCAATAACTCCCTCTGGGTGTGGTGGTACATGCCTGTAATCCCAGCTCTTGGGAGACTGAGGCACGGGAATCATGAGTGCAAGGCTGTTTCAAAATATCAGATAAAAATACAGCCAATAACTTAAATTCTCATCAACCATCTCTCAAGGATAATCATGAACCACAAATTTATAGTTCAAACTTGCTTATTATTTATGTGTGGGTGCATGTTTATGTGCGTGCTCATGCACATATGTTTACATGTGTGTAGTGGCCAGAGGGCAGATGTCATTTCTCAAGAACACCATCCCGTCTACCCAACCTTTGAGACAAGTTCTCTCATTGGTTTGGAGCTCTTCAGTTAGGCTATGCTAATCAACCAGATCCATCTGTTTTTACCTCCTAGTGCTGGGATCACAAGTGTGTGCCACAACACATATTCATTCATTCATTCATTTATTTTTGCACAGGTTCTGCGGTCCCAGCTAAGCCCCTCATGTTCACAAGGCAAGCACTTTACCCACTGAGCCATCTCCGGATCCCTTATAGCACAACTTAAAAACACACAGATGCTTTCATGGCGAGCCAAGTATTTAAAGATGCATTGGAATCTGAAGGCTTTCAGTGGGCCACAGACACCCCAGTTCTCAAGAGCTTGGTATTTTACATTTGGTCTAGCTCACATACTTGAGATCTCTCTCTGGCTGGCCCTGGGGGCACCTAACAAGTGGATCAGCATGACACACAAATGTCTGTACTCTGCTGGGGATAGGCACCCTTGCTCATAAAAGATTTAAAGTAAATGGGGACAGATCCTCCACATTGTTCACACAAGAGTAAATCGGGATGACTTCTGTAAAGGAAAATTTGTCAGTATGAAAGAAATCTTGATATATGGGGGCACCTATTCTATAGGGTGATTTGGTAGTTAGTGAGAACGGAATCAGCTAGAACTGTGAGGAGGCCTACCCTTCCTGCCCCTCTGGTGCATTCTGGGTGTGGTGCTTTCCCACTGAGAAAATGGGGACTCTTGACAATTTAGCTTATAAACAGAGATCAGTTCAAACATCTCACCCCTCTGCTTGAAGTTCATCTAGATGATTCTGCTTTTCAGTTCACACAGGGAATAGATACTGGGGCGGCCAAGGACTCTCTGAACACATCACCAACAGCACGGGAACTAGCCCCAGTTATCAACACGTAGGCCCACATGAAACAAAAACGTCCCTGCCAAGCAAAGGAAACTGTCAGCAAGGCATGCAGCAGCCCACAGAGCAGGAGAAAATCTTGCCAGCTACCCTTCAGATGGGAGGATAATAGCCAGAATTTACAAAGAATTGCAGAAATTGAATACCAAGGAAATAAAACTGCCAATCAACAAGTGGGCTAATGAATTGAAAAGACAGTTTTCAATAAAAAGAACAGAAATGGCCGATAGCTATTTTTAAAAGTGTCCGACATTCCTAGTCGTTAGAGAAATGCAAATTAAAATTACTCCACGGCGCCTCCTTACCTATTTCAGAATGTCTATCATGAAAAGATCTGACAATAAATGTTGGAGAGGATGTGAAAAAAGAGAGGAACCCTTACTCACTGTTGGTGGGGGTTCAAGTTAACACAGCCATTATGGAAACCAGTTTGGAGGTTCCTCAAAAAGTTAAAAGTAGTACATCATGAGACCCAGCTATTTCACTCCTGGGCCTATACCCAGGACCTCCATAGCACAATATTTTCATCCCATGTTTATTTCTGCTTTATTCACTGTAGCAAAGAAATGGAGCCAACCTAGTCGCCCATAAACAGTTAAATGGATAATGAAAACATTTTTCATTTTTTGTTTCTCTGTAGCTGTGGTAAACACGATGACCAAAAGTAACTTGGGGAGGAAAGGGTGTATTTGACTTCTACTTCCTTATCACAGTTCATCATCAAGGGAAGTCAAAGCAGGCACCTTCAAAGGAGGCAGGTACTGAAGCAGGGACTCTGGAAGAATGCTGCTTACTGGCTTGCTCTTCCTGGCTCATTCAGTTTGCTTTTTTACACACTGCAGGACCACATGTCCAGGGGAGGCACTGCCCACTGTGGGCTGGGCCCTTCCACATCAATTGTTAATCAAGAAAGTGCCCCACAGGCTTGCCTACAGGCCAGTCTGATAAAGGCAAGTCCTCAGTTGATGTTCCCTCTTCCTAGATGGCTTTAGCTTGTGTCAAGTTGAAAGAAAAAAAAAAAAACCCTCACCAGCACAGGGTCTTATATAAAATGGAATAATATTCAGTGCTAAGTAAGAGTGAAATCACAAAATTTGTATGAAAATGGATGGACTTAGAATATATAATATTAAGCGAGGTCACTTGGTCCAAAACGAAAAGAATGAACGTTCTCCCCCATACTCAAATCCTAGCCTATAATGTATACATGTGTGTGTATATATATGTAAAAAAACGCACATCTGGAAGTACAACACAGAGAACAGGAAAGGGTGAGGAAGACGATGAGGAAGGACAGAACGCAGGTAAAGGGCACGTGGGTCACTAAAGAGGATTTATTAAGTTAACTGTTTTTCTAATTTTAACTCTCATGGATTTTTCTTTCCTTCTTTTCTTTTTGGCAGATAAGTGCATAAAAATGTATTTGGTAGTTAAAAGAGTAAAATCCAAAGCAGAGCTCATGGCTTCAGAGTGGCTCTTCTGTGTAGAGATTTGTTGAGATGTATAGACTTAGGGTTTGGCAAGAGCTTATTTGAATGGCCATGTTACTCTGGCTGTGTGATATTTTTTCATAGGCAAACTCTTAACTATAAAATTATATACAGACACCATTTCACAAAGTAGCAAGACTCTTAAAACCACAACATGCCTTTCAACCCAACAATTCCACCATCTTTAGGACCTTTCCCCCAAGGAAATGTGTAAATGATAAGGGAAATGTTTAGATACAAGAATATTTGTAACAGCATCATTTTTAGAATTAAAACTGAAAACTAACTTTCCAGCAGTAGGGCTTTGTCAATAAATCACATGACAGCTGTTCAGTGGAATCCTAGGGAGTCATTACAAATGACATACTATGACCTTCTGGGATGTAGACTCTACTTGCATTTTCTAAGCTAAAGAAGACCCATTTTTTTCCCCCAAACATACATATGTGCTTATCCGGAGTGATGGGCAGCCTCTGAGATGGAACCAACTGAGTGATGCCTGGCCTCTGCATTTCTACCTTCTTTTCTGAATAATTTGTCACTCTCCAATAGAATACAGTAACATGGGGCTGTGAACTCATGATGCGGTTAATGTGGACTCATGATGAGGTTACACATGTCATGGCTTCCACTTTGCTCTCTGTATTAGTTACTTTGCTTGTCATGTGACCGAGTATCTGACAAAGGGGACTTAGAGGAGACAGGATTCATTTTGGTTCTTGGCTTGAGGGTATAGCCCACCATGATAGGGAAGGATAGGGAAGATATGGTAATGGGAGTGTCTCTCAGCTGGGACGGCAGGAGCATGAGGATGCTGGTTCCCATCCAGGGAACCAGGAAGCAGAGGGTAATACCAGAACTCACTTGACTTCCTCCTTTCTTCCGCTTTTTTTTTTTTTTAATTGAGTCTGGGCATCCAGCTCATGGAATGATGCTTTCCATGTTCAGGGGAAAATCTTTTTTCAATTAAACCTCTCTAGAAATGCCCTTTCCTTGAAGTGGGTTCCCTAGGTGATTCTAAATCTAACCAAGTTGGTGATGAAGGCTAATCATCACACTATTAGACTCACTCGACTGCCTTCTTGTTTACTGACTTTGATAAAACTAGCTTCCATGTTGGAAATGCCCGTGTGGCATGGAACTGAGGGTGGTCTTGCGCCATCAGCCACAGGGACACCAACGCCTGTCCCATAGTGGTAGGGAACTGAATTCTGCCAGTGACTGAATGAGCTTTGAAGTGACTCTTTCCCCAGCTGAGTATTTGGATGAGAACCTGGTTCTAGGCAGCACGCTGTTTGCATGCCTCTGAAACCCTTGAGGAGAACAGAACCTAGCTGTGCAGGTTCCTTGCCGTCAGCACCTGGGGCAAGCTCTAAGTTTGTTGTGCCTGAAGTGATGACTCGCACTTAAGGCAAGAGGTTTTGAGTTCTAAACTATAATGTATTAGATGTTATTGTGTCTGGGTGACATAAATGTAGCATTCTTAAAATGTTTGGGGCCTACAGAGGCCTTCAGTGTGGCACTGGCAGACTTTTACATTTATTCTGATGCAAACTTGAGATTTGACACTGTCATTGAATAAACAGAAGGGTGACTTAACAGCTTACAAATTTATCTGGCTGATTTCATATACTCGAGTCAGAGTTATTTCAGCTCTAGGACATATTCTGGATTTATGGAGCATAGAGTGTGTCTTAGGGTTTCTATTGCTGTGATGAAACACCATGACCAAAAGCAAGTTGGGGAGGAAAGGAATTGTTTTACTTATACTTCCACATTGTAGTTCATTATTAAAGGAAGTCAAGACAGGAACATGGCAGAAACCTGGAGGCAGGAGCTGATGTAGAGGCCATGGAGGGGTGCTTCTTACTGGATTGCTCATCATGGCTTGCTCAGTCTGTTTTCTTATAGAACTCAGGACCACCAG
>CABHPQ010175708.1:0-32911 GCA_902168405.1 Peromyscus aztecus
TTTTTTGATTGAAAGAACTCTTTTAAGGAAGTCATTTTTACACAGGGCACATTTCATACAACCCCTTCCAAGTAGTTTGTCACTAGCTCTCTAGATTATTCTTAAAGGTTCACTAGAAAAGAGCCTGTCACTTCCAAGTAGCTTGTTTGGGTGCCTATGACATCTGTCGGCAGAAACTGTAATTAAGCTCAGCTTAAAGACTTGGTCTTCGATTTAATGCTCCAACTTTCCCATCTGCCTGCCTATCTATCTATCTATCTATCTATCTATCTATCTATCTATCTATCTATCTATCTATCTAATTGTAGTAGACTATTTTAAGGTGTGTTACTTTTGTTCATATTGCATTTGTGAAGCTGTGTTACTGTGCCTGTGTAAAACACCTGATGGTTTAATAAAGAACTGAACGGTCAATAGCAAGGCAGGAGAAAGGATAGGTGGGGCTGGCAGGCAGAGAGAATATATAGAAGGAGAAATCTGTGAAGAGGGATTGGAGATCTAAGATCAAGGAGCCCGAGGAGGAGGAGGATTCCAGGGACCAGCCACCCACCTACACAGCAAGCCAGGGAGTAAGAGTAAGATTTACAAAAGTTAAGAGAACAGGAAAAGCCCAGAGACAAAAGATAAATTGGATAGTTTAAGATAAGGAAAGCTGACTAGAAACTAAGCCAAGCTAAGGCTGGGCACTCATAATTAAGAATAAGCTTCGGTGTGTGAATTTATTTGGGAACTGGGTGGCGGGCCCCAAAAAAGGAACCAAAAAGAGTAAAAATCCCCAACAACATCTAATTGTCTATTTAACTATCTGTATGCCTATGCTTATATTATATTATACGTGTGTGTTTAGTATAGGGTCTTGTTATGTAGCCCAGACTGGTCTCAAAATCATGCTGTTCGCCTGCTTCAGTCTTCTGAGTGCTGGGATTATGGCTGTGAACCATTATGTCCCACACTTTAGAACATTTTCTCCAGTACTGGGAATTGACCCCGAGCCTCTCACAGGCTAAGCCAGTCCTCTGTCACTGAGATACACCCCCAGACAGCTTTACTGCTTATTGTGAGACAGGTTCTCACTGAGTTGTCCAGGCTGGTTTTGAACTCTCAGTCATCCTGCCTCAACCCCTGGAGGAACTGGGATTACAGAACTGTGCCACCAGACCTGGATGCTTTAATCTCTGGGCTATATGTCTGTATTTCTAACCCTTCTTATTATTGCCTTTATTTTGACATACTCTTTCTAATTTTTCAGGTGTTGCTCGAGTCTTAGAGCGGACAGTGAAGAGAGTATCCCACGTAGTTGTTCCTAGAGGAAGGTGATTGTGGACACACTTTATGTTTGTTTGTCACCTGGGAGAGGTTGCCCTTCCAAGTCTCTGTATCTGTGACTACAGTCTAAGGTTCACTGTGAGACTTTAATAATTAGAGTCTGGGGCTCTCTTGGCCACAGGGCAACACTCGGCAGTATCAGTTCCTGTTCTGGTAACTGCAACCATTGCTACACTCCCCCAGTGCTGTTGTCTCGAGTTTTAACCCTGGCACCATTATATCTCTATTTCTCTGTCTTATATTTGTAGCGAAAGTTTTTAAGAGAAAGAAATAACACAAACCTGAGCATGGCTGAAGTGTTGGCTGTGGACAAATCTCAGCCCATGGTGAACCAGGCAAAGCAGCAGGATCCTTGGATTGTGGAGGGAACTCTGTAGCTTCTGGAACCTGGAATTGAAATGATTGTTACTTTTCTTTATTTAGCAGTTGCTCCTCTCCCATAAAACCATCTCAGCCTGTGTTAGTGAATAAACGTTAAGCCGTGTAATTTCTGATTCAGAATTTCTGTTTGTAGACCCGGCAGAGGGTGCGAAAAAGCAGAACAGCCACCAACAAGGAGTTTGCCTGTGTTTGTTTCCAAACTGTTGATGTCTTCCAAACTGTGACTTTGTCTTTAAGGCCCTAAAATGAAAATGAACCAGTTTTGCCTTGATTTGTTTCAGAATGTGTTGTGTGTGTGAAGTGACTTCAAGGGTTAAATGTGCAGGTATGTGTGCATGTGTGTGATGTGTGTGGGGGGCAGAAGTCAAGCTCAGATGTCATTTCTCAGGTGCATCCACACTGTTTGAGACAGGGTCTGTGCATTTGCCTGGAGCTTACTGGTGAGGTCAGGTTGGCTGGCCAGTGAGCCCTGGGGATCTGCCTGGCTCAGTCTCTCTACTGACTGGGGTTATTATCTGGGTTTTAGAGGTCAAATGCTTGGGAGGATAAAGTATAACAAGCATTTTATCAACGGAGTTATCTCCCCATCTCCAGTTTTATCTTTTTTATTTCTTGAACTTTCTATGAATAGAATCCAGTGCTGTGGGATGTCTTTGACCACTGAACTTTGCCAAAACAAAACTAGATGGTCCTTCAGGTTCCTGCTTCACAGAAGAAACTGCCAGACATTCTGCAGGACACAGAAAAAAGCGATTGATGAACTTTGCCAATAGGCAAAACAGTCCTTCAAATTTCTGCTCACTGAAAAGTCTGCCAGAGACTCTAGGCCTGTAGGCTGAAGATGGATGCCCCAGCATTGCAGAGGGACTTTGGATGACTGTCCAGGCAGTAGATGTCTCTGTCATTTTTAGAATATTGGAAGTTGCTTACAATGCCCTTCCTGTTTACTCAGGTGATATTATATTCTTCTGGGGTCTTTGATAGGGTTGAAGACTAGATAGTTTATAGATAACTATAGTTTTCCTTAGTTATGATAAAAGCCAAATTAGATATAAAACTTTAGATTCACAAATACAGGATAGATGATAGAATATTCTCTTTAATTTTACCAAATACAAATAGAATAGACATTATAACTGTAATTCTTGCTTGATTTTGTTATACATAATTTTACTATGTTAAAGCTAAAACCTTCCTCTTTGATTAGACAGAAAAAGAGAAGTGCTATGGGATGTCTTTCTGTACATTCCGAATATATGTTGCTCTCATTGGTTGATAAATAAAGCTGTTTTGTCAATGGCAAGGTAGAATAAGGTTAAGCAATACACTCAACTGAAGATGGAGATGAAGTAGGGTGGAATCAGGGAGATGCTGCGAGCCACTGGCAGGAGAAGCAAGATGTGAGAGAACAGATAATACCACGAAGCCACATGGCAAACATAGATGAATAGGAATGGGTTGAGTTCAGTTGTGAGAACTAGCTAGCAAGAAGCCTGAGCCATGGGCCATACAGTGTGTAATTAATATAAGCCTTTGTGTGTTTACTTGGAACTGAGTGGCTACTGGACCAGGCAGGACACAGAGAAACTTCTGCCTACAATCCAGTAATATTTTTGTCAGTTACCTAAATGACTTTCACTTTGCAGGCATTGACTCCTAATATTCAGGGCAAGTCATCCATCATTCTTCAAGATTCTTCATTGAGCACTCGTTTTTTATCTTTTCTCTCCATTGTCCTCATCTGAGCCTCACTGTTCAGATTTAAGAAGCAGGAAGGTCCAGCCAGAAGAAGATCCAATGTCTTGGCACCTCTTAGAAGGACACACAATAGTATGGCATTTATTTAGTGATAAAGCCACTGTGAGAGCAGATGACTCTCAACAGTGTCATGATACG
Source organism: Peromyscus aztecus (assembly GCA_902168405.1). NCBI lineage: Eukaryota > Metazoa > Chordata > Mammalia > Rodentia > Cricetidae > Peromyscus > Peromyscus aztecus. The sequence continues at coordinate 3,604 of CABHPQ010175708.1, forward strand.
GGTTTCTGTCACAGTACAGGAAAACTGTCACCTCTTCACTTCAGCTTCTCTCTCCAAGTCATAGAAAGGTGAACTTTTGCCTGTGAGATTACTCTCATTGTCCAAACACACTGTACATGATCAAAAACATCCAGTTTCTGAAAGCTTTCTGCTTTGAACTCCTTGGGTACTACAACCTCCCAAAGAAATCCTGAATCCTCAGATATTTCCTCATTTCCTGGGAGAATGAGGGAGAGGTATTATCTAGGAACAAAAAAGTAAAATACTGTTAAAAGATTCATATACACGTTTACAGCACATTTCTTAATGACTACTATGGAAGAATATCTCTTTCACAGAGCGATTAAAGTTTATTGACAGGTTTATTGTAACAGTGTTACACCATTTGCTTTATTTGTTTGTTGTTTATTATGTGTCGGGGCATCCATGTGCCATAGTGTGCATGTAGTGATCCTAGGACACCTTTGGGGAGTTGGTTCTCTCCTTCCACCATGTTGGTCCCAGGGATCAAACTCAGGTTGTCACGGGTGACTGCAAGCACCTTCGCTCAGCCAGGTCACCAGCCCTGCCGTGTGTTTCGTTATGTACTGTTTAAAATGTACACTATACAAAGTCAAAGGACACTTAGATTTTCTGCTTAAAACAATTTTTATTTTTAATAAAAAATACGATACATTGTTACAAATGAAGAGGACTTCTAGGTCATTCCAAAGATGAATCATTTTCAAACTTAAAAAACCTTTACATTTTCATCTATATAAACTTTACCACTGTGACCTGGTTTCCTCCACATTTTAATAATGCAGCCAAATATCCATTTTTGAGGTTATTTTTCCTAACAAAATTGAGACAAAGTCTCATGCAGCCAGGCTAGCTATGTGGCTGAGGATGACTTTGAACTTCAGCTCTTCTGGCTTCCATTTCCCAAGTGCTGGATTATAGGTGTGGGCCACCATGCCTAGCTCCAAATTCCCGTTTGTTAGGTTGCGTTTAAGAGCTAAAGTTAAAGTGCTCTGGGAAACCTGAGTCCACCTTTGCACATTGAGTCAGGACTGTTCTTATTGTTAGCCTAGCACTCATGACAAAGCAGAAGCACAGACCAGCGTCTGCGCAGAAGCGAGGGGCGGGCTGCTCCACGCGCTCCTCTCGCTCAGTACAGGCATGCTGAAAGCCTTGTCTCGGAAACTTAGGTCGCTTAAGCTTCTCAGCCTGTCTGTCCTCATACGTCATTCCTGGTAGTCACAACACTAGCAAAAGGGACAGGTACTAGGGATGGCAACATTTAGGTGTCTGCTTCACCTTCAAGATCTTTAGGCTGTATTTACCTTTAGGATTAAAACATAATTGATTAATATTCAGTGTCTGGAAAACATTTTAAGGCTTTTATTATGAAAAAAGATCTGCTGTATGTGGTGGCTCATGCCTACGATCTCAGCACTCAGGAGGCTATCAGGAGGATCACAGGTTCAAGGCTAGCATGACTATGTAGCAGGTTCCAGAACAACTTTAGCTACAGCAAGACTCTGCCTCAAAATAGAAACAAAAACAAAACAAAACAAAACCAACCAGCAAAAACCAACATCGACAACAAAAATAAAAACCCAGAAAGCAAAAATCAAAAGACCTACTTTTCATACAATTCAAAATAATTGAGCTGGACAACGGCCTTGGAAAGACTCGGCTAAGACAATAATGTCGGGAAGCAGGTGAGGTAGGGTGTTTTCCGTGGGCTGAAGGGTGGGGTCATGAATAACCAGAAATGTCTGGAAGAACTGTATTACTGTTAGGGCTACTCGCATGAAATAACTTTTAAACCAGTGGTTCTCAACCTGTGGGTCGGATCCTGGGGTGGGGGCGGCTGATGCTGAATGGCCCTTTCAAAGGGCTTGCATATCAGATATCCTGAATACCAGATATTTACATTACAATTCATAACAATAGCAAAATCACAGTTATGAAGTAGCAGTGAAAGTAACTTTACAGTTGGGGGCCACCACAACAGGAGGAGCTGTAGTAGAGGGTCCCAGCGTTAGGAAGGCTGAGAACCACTGCTCTGAACATTCACTCACATAACAGCCTCACACTCAGCATGAAACTGCTACAGCTGTTCAGTTCTCTTTTTCTCTTGAAAATGATTTCATTGCTTTCCTAAAATGATGCACATTCACACACTTCACTACATGTTATTTTAACTTTCGGCCCTTTTTGCTTAGAAGTCATGCTTTCTATTCCCGCCAACCCTGCTCGACGTCGTTAACGTAACAAACCTCACTGCAGCACATCTTCTGCGAGTCATTCCTATTCGCTGGAACTTACAATCAGGACTTCTCTTTGCAAGAGTGGCACGGGGTCAGACACTTTTTAAGGAGTGTCTGTGAGGGAGCTCACGTTTTCTGTCTGAAATTGCCTTTTCTTGGGCTAGTTCAAAATACACATGGAATATTGTTTACACCACACTAAACTTCCTTACGTGTTCTATGCTATTTGTGTTTTAAAACTGTCTTATTGTGAATATACATAGAATATAGATGTGACAATTTAAACATGTTCGCCCATGGCCATGAGTCTGAGCAAAAGATACGCTTTGAGTTCTCTCACCAAGAAGCCAGAAACACTCAGCTGCATCCATTACCTTTGTTCCAAGCTGCCCTGAAATCTTCATCATGCACCTCAAATTCCCATTGTCATTAATAATACTTTCATATCCTTACTTATGGCACCAGAAAAGGTGACAGAGACAGAAACCTGAACTCCAAGAAGGAAGCCTATCTCCTAACCTACACTGCATTTTAAGGCGATAGCGTCTTCCTTTGGCATTGATAGTACAGAATTTAAAGATGCTTAGGAACCCTCCCTATCTAATATCTTAAAATAATTTTTTTGTAAATATATGAGTTTACTCCTGCTTGAAAAAAAATTAGAGAATTAGAAACGACAGCATACCCAGCCTTGGTATGAATCCGAGTATTTGAGTTATAATCCTGGTCAGAGATTATCTAATAAGAGCCAAGGTAGTCCAACACCATGAGCTTTGCTAGATTTAAAAAAAAAAAAAAAGATATTTGGGTAGAAATATCCAAATTTGGTTGCTATGTTTTTCCAGTTTGCTCAGGTCATAGATGGGAACAGGTTTCTTTTGTATAGAGCATACTGTACGAGCCTCGCAGCTCGGTGGGAGGCACTATGCTGCCAGAGACACTAGGAAGGGGGCAGATCACCCTTTCTGTTACGGTGACGTTCTGGGTGAGATGTGGGTCAAAGGTGGCAGCGGCGGGCTGCACAAAGGAGCCTGAAGTTGTGTGAGTTTCTGTGAGCAAGTAGTTACCAAGCTGTAGAGGGTCAGGGATGGCAATGGCAGGGAGGACAGACCCGGAAGGGGACAAAACAGAAGAAACTTGACTGCCAGGCAGAGTCTGGTATCTTTGAGAACCTGACTGAGGGACCTCCAGACTGCCAGACAGAGTTTGGTGCCTGCTAGAACCTGATTGAGGGACCTGCAGACTGCCAGGCAGAGTCTGGTACCTTTGAGAACCCGACTGAGGGACCTCCAGACTGCCAGACAGAGTTTGGTACCTGCTAGAACCTGACTGAGGGACTTCTGTAGAGCGAGCACAGACGTCTGTCCCAGAACCCCTGTCTTTAGGGCCTGTCTTTGCCTGCTTGGTTTCATCATCAATACCAAGACATATCTCTGCAAGCTTTTTAAATTTGGGGCCAAGGGAATCCAAGAAGCTGTCATCCAGGTCATCGGCAATAAAGCTGCAGGAGCTGAGTGTAGGCGAACAGGGGGCAGCATCCTCGCCTTCATCATCGTAGATCAGAAAACAGTCATTCACTTCCCGTTCGTCCTCTTCCTCGGCATAGGCGAATGATTTCTAAAGATGGAGAATGAGGAGAAACGGATTTTACAAAGACCATCAGATCTATTCATAAAGTCCAAGGCTGGAGTGTGGACCCCCACATTAGGTAATCCACACTGGTGATGAAAATGTTCTTCATTTTTAAATTTGATTATTTTTTTTTCCTCTGGATAGCTAAAATGTTTTCATGTACTTATTTTATTGTTAGTATGTTTTTAGTTAGTGATCAATATAATAGGTTAGTGACATTCTCATAAATATATATCCTTGATCTTTGCTCATATTTAGACTCTCCTCTCCTTTACCCATTCTTGCTCTTCCCTCCCTCCTGTTAGCCATTTTCCTTTCCCCAAATAGTCTCTCCTCAGCTTTCATGTGTTATATATGCATATATAGTTAAATATAGACATTTGCAAATGAGAGAAAACATGGGATAGCTTTTCTTCCCGTTACCATCCCATGTTCCCCGTGTCTCTCCTGTTCTTCTCCTTCCCTTCCAAGCAGTCCCCTCCTGTTTTCATGTATAGATAAAAATAACCTAGACTCCACATATTAAAGAAAGCATGATGTGGATCTTTCCGAGTCTGGCTTCAGGAAATACTCTTTAATTAACACTCTTGTTTGGGGAATTGACAATACGGCTGACATTCCATCGAAGAGTCTAGCCTAGGCTTATCTTTTAGTTCTTGATTTTATCTGGGTTTCAGTCTCCATAGCAACTGAATACGCTGCCTGGAGTCTATCCCTGGACTGTTCGATCTTTTTGTGTTGGGGGGAGGTGCAGCTTTCCCAGCATGCACTGAGACAGTTTTCACCCCAGCGGACTTTGCGCTAACTTCGTCCCCATCAGCTTGGCTTGTGAGTTTGAACTCACCAAGATTACCTGATTTATTTTGACAAGAGGAAGCTTTTCTTTCCTTCCATTAAAAAAAAAAAAAACCTCAAAACTAACGTCTACAATCAAGCAACCAGATTTCCTGTGTAAAGGAGATAACCAACCCAGCCTGACAGGTGGCTACCCAGTTACCTGAGAAAAGTAGGAACCTAGGAAAGTCATGTTCACTGGTGCAGCGACATAGTCCTTCAAGGTCCCTCCAGTGGAGTGCCTCGTTCTCATCGTCCCTGAATGACCCAAGGAACAGGGGCCGAGCGCCGCTGCAGCTCCTGAGCCAGTAACTGCTCCCAGCTTGGTCGTCATCTCCATCCCTGAAGCACCTTCCGCCACAGTCCCGCCGGCGTATGTGTTCGTACAAACTTCTGAAGACAGAAGGGAGAGTTCAGAAATGCTTCGCTCTGTGACTTTTGTAAAGCTCCCGTGTATATGCATATGTGTGTGTACGTTTGTGTGCATGTTCATGGGTGTGTGCATGCCCATGTGGCATGTGTGCACATGTGTGCCTGTGGAAGTCTGAAGTCAGTCTTGGGTGTTATTCCTCAGTGCACGGTCCTTCTTTTTTGAGTCAGGGTCTCTCACTGGTCTGGAACTTGCTGATTCAGTTAGGCTCTCTGACCAGTGAGCCCCAGGGAACTGCCTTTCCCTGTCTCCCTGGCATGGGCCACCATGCTTAGCTTTTTCATGGATTCAGGGCCTTACCTAGGCATAGCAAGCACTTGACTGACTGAGCTCTCTTTTCTGTCCCTAAAATTCTTTCATCTTCGATGGACAGTTGCCATGTAAAGCAGCAATGTCAGGGAAAGCACAATGATGTGACCAGTGTCATAATATTCCAGAAGGTTTATGTGAGAGTCACAGTGGAGGGGCGTGGGCAGGCAGAAAAGCCATGAAAACATGTCACTTAAGGAAGAGCACAGGGGAAATAGACTGTCAGTGGCAAGAGTCAGAAACACAAAAGTGAAAAGACACAGTAGTCGGTGATCAGCCATGGAGAGCTTCTGACCTCATGTGTTCTCAGGTACAAGGACATTGCAATCAAACAGTCATATGATTTCAGTAGGAGAAATGAGGAGAGTCTCCATGATGTGACCTTGTAAAGTGACAGACAGTGTCCAAGGGAAATTTAAAGGATTATGGTTGTGCTTCCTATTTCTTTCATCTTATGCGTTGATAGATTATTTAAATTTATTTTTACTTTTTTTATGTACATGTGTGGATATGGACACATGTGTATGGGTGTCCACAGAAATTGTCACAGGATGTCAGGACCCCTGTAACTGGAGGTTACAGGTATTTATTAACCACCCAGTGTGGATACCGGGAATTGATTCCCAATTCTTTGGAGGATCAGACAGCACTCTAAACCACCTAAGCAACCCTCCAGCTCATCTTGAGTTGTATTTTATGGGCAATTCTGAGTTTAGTGTTTGCTCTATAATCATAATGGGAGAAGCAAGTATTTGAGAAGTTATTAAAGGCTGTCACATAACTGAAGATAATTTGCATAGATTCTTGCTAACTACAGAATTAAGAATAAAATTGCTGTGAGTGCCAGGTCTTACTGATCGCTAGTTTATAGTGTACTTCTGGTAATGAGACAGCATGATTAAAATTGTCCCTTGGTAAATCCAAGGAAACAACAGATGACTTAAATGCCAGCTTTAAGCTTCATGCCCCATGGTGACTGCACAGAACTAGTAACTGAACTCAAATCAGGACACAGTTGATGCTGTCACACCAGGAAGAGGGACAGAGTTGCAGATGCACACACACACACACACACACACACACACACATACACACACACACACACACACACACACACACACGGCATAGATGTGCATACATGCGGCACAGATGCACACACATGAGACTTGATGGGTAAGCATGACCCGACCTGAGCCAGCAATAGACAGAGTTGGTGGTGGCATGGCTATTCCTTACATTTTCATTTACAATTTTCTATCGCTGTAAAATATTTCATAATTAAAAGTTATTAATTAGCAGTTGGAGAGATGGCTTAGAGGTTAAGGACTCTGGTTGCTCTTCTAAAGGACAGGTTCAGTTACCAATACCCATATACTGGCTCACAGTCATCTGTAAGTCCAGTTCCAGGGGATCCTATACCCTCTTCTGACCTCTGTGGGCAGCAGGCATGCACGTGGTGCATAGATATACATGCAGGCAAAATGCTTCTAAACAAAATTAGATAATAAATTAAAAGTACTTTGAAGTTAGTAATTAGTTGACTGAGAGCTATAGTTACTTTAATTCATTAAAATTTGGAAAAAGCAAAAAAAAAGTCTTTAGATTTTTCAAAACAGTAATGTCAATGAGTGAATTAACTCATGGAGGGCAGACCAATGCCATGGAATTGGCTAAAACACAAAGAAATACAAAGCCAGCTTCTAATCTCAGTGGTGATATTTCTTATGTACATGCACGTGTAATTATTGATCATTTCTTAATTTTGACTAGTTCTCTTCTAATCCACCTTTGCTTTCAAAGATACATTTCAAAGGTAAATTTCAGCTACTCAGGAGGCTGAGGCAGGAGGATTTCAAGTTTAAGGCCCATCTGGGAAATTAGTGAGACCCTGTCTTAAAAAAAAACAAAACATGAAAAAGGACAGGGGCTCTAGCTCAGTGGGAACACTTGCTTAGCATGCATGAAACCCCGAGTTCAAATCCCAGTACAAATAAATAAACAAGCAAATTGGATATTTACTCACCAGAACTTTCCATAAAATCTGCTCCATTGGTTGTGGTAGGAGGCACACAAATATTTGTGATTTCCTGCAAATTGTGTTACAAGATAAACACGTTTCAGAGCAATATGGGTGAAGTGTGGCCCCTTGTAAGTGCTAACAATACACTTCTTCTAGGAATGGCTCTTTTTAGGACATGACTTCTGTAAAGCTGGAGTCCTAAAAGTCCCATCCCTGACCGTCTCAACTCTCCACTTAGGATCCAGATGTCTCCCGCTGTCTCTCTGTTCCCCTTTCCTACTGCAATAGAAACTGTTTCCCGCCACATGGCTGCAGTAACTGCTCTGCAAACCGGCTCCTCACCTTGTCTTCAGGCTGGGCTCCTTCGATTCCCCACTGATGGATCGTTCCCTCTGAACCATCAGGCACAGGGATAAAGCCACCTGTCGCGGCTCCTCCTCCGATGGGACCCGCCCCACAGTCGCAGGTCAGCAGCAGAAGCGGGGCCACTGGGCAGGAACAAGGAAATAGAGAACGCTTGAATCCATTGGAAACTATATGGCATGGCAATTGTCAAAAGTGTTACAAAGGCAGTACAATAACTCAAACATTAAAGGAATATATTTAATGAAAGCAAAATAAGTGCCTACAGAAGTAAGTGAAACAGTAATTTTCCAGTGATCATGAGCTGAAGAAGGCCAGGCCATTTCTTGGAAGGTTTGTTCTGTTTCTCAGTTCTTTTCCATAATTCATTTTACTACTACTACTACTACTACTACTACTAGTACTACTACTACTACTACTACTTACTGTATTTGTTTGTACATGTTGAGTGTATCCATTGTGTCTGGTACATATATACCCAATATGATACCGCCATAGCTAAGATTTTAGGTAATTTTGATAATACTTTAGCACTCTGATCTTTAGTAAAGAGCAGTTGACCAGCAAAGTACAACAGCAACTAAAGACAGTTTAATCAATGGCTGTCAGTGCAGTGTGTGTGTGTGTGTGTGTGTGTGTGTGTGTGTGTGTGTGTGTGTGAGATGCACATGAGGATTGGAGGTGTGCAGTGCTGGGAATTGGAACTTGGGTTCCTGCGGAGCCTGTGCTCTTAATCTCAAAGCCATTTCCCCAGCCCTTTATCAGTGCACTTTTAATTGTGAATTGAGAGTCCTTAGCTTGGAGGATCTTCCAGCCATTGTATCATTCTTTCCGCTTATGGACCAAGAAATATTAATTTAAAAATATTTACTTCAAATGCATGGGTGTTGTGCCTGTATCTTTGTTTGTGTACCATGTGCCTGCCTGGTGCATGCGGAAACTGGAAAAAAGTGTCAGATTGGAGTTGCAGGCAGCTGTTGGCTGCCATGTGGGTGCTACAATCCAAATCCCGGTCCTCTGGAAGAGCAGCCAGGGCTCTTAGCTGCTGATCCATCTCTCTAGCTCCAGAAGCACTTATTTTAGAAAGTAGGTGTTTATTGTACTCCGATGTCAATGCCTCCTTTCCATCTCTGTGCTATCAAGGCCACATGAACCCTAATGCTTGAACTGTCCACTTAGAAGTAGCTCCCTGGAGGGTTTAGGGAACACCAGCCTCTAAATCAGACTTCTAGGGTTTGAATTTTGGAGGCACTGCTTTTCAGCTCTGTGATCCTGAGTATGACATATGATCTTTCTCTTTCTAAGTCATCCATTCAAAGGGGAACTGCCTTCATCATGGTTGTCTGATAAGGGAAAAGATAGTAATGGGTGCTATGAAGACCTGCTAGTATTGCTAGAATGAACTACATAATTATGCAAATTAGATCAGTCATATATTAGCATAAAATTAAGTCAAGTTAAAAAAAGATGGGATATAATTCATACAGTATATTGAATTTTAATACAATGCTTATATGAATTGTATTTATTTGTACCTTCTTTAAAATACTTTATTTTTAATTCTGTTCACATGTGTATGTCTGTGTGTAGGTATATACATGTCTCTGAAGGCAAGAAGAGGGCATTGGATCCCTGGAGCTGGAGTTACGGGGAGTTGTGAGCCCCTCAAAGTATGTATTGGGAACTGAACTCAGCTCTTCTATAAGAGCTCTGTGCTCATGACCACTGAGCCACCCTTCTACCCCAAAAATCATATTTCTAAAGACAGTTGAAGTAGAATATACATGTATATCATGAAAATTTGTTTTACCATTATTATTTTATGATTCAGTACTAAACTAAGGAATTATTGTAAATTTATTAAAAATCTATTGTTTATCCAACTCCTTTCAAAGTCCTGTAAGTAGAGAACTTTAATTTCAGAGCATCATTTGATTAATGAGATTTTGATTAAAATGAAAATTCCCAGAAATCTATCTATTGAATAAAATAAAATGCACATTTATTAAAAGACAGTCAGGCATGTAGTTTCCCTAAATGTCTTTACTATTATGTGTGAACATTAAAAAGTTTTTTAAAGATTTATTTTATATGTATGAGTGTGTTTTACATGAGTGTCTGGGAGTTATGGGTGATTGTGAGCCACCATGTGGGTGCTAGGAATCCGAACCAGGTCCTTCCGAGTACTCCTAACTACTGAACCATTGCTGCAGCCCAGGTATGAATATTAAAGGGGTGCACATGAGGGGTAAGCTATGTTTTGAGGTAAATTCTCAGTGCTCAAGTTCTGTTAATATGGATCCTAGATGACCTTTCCAAAGTTATTTGAACAACATTCTTTTATTTTAGGGTTCATGAGACTATAGTATGTGGATCTGAGACGTGTAAGTACATCTTAGAAAGCCATGCTTTATTCACACTTATAAATAAAGGCATGATTTACTCTGAATATAATTGACTGAATGTAGAGTATCTTTATAATTTCTTTTCCTCACTCTTGTTCCCCATCCCCTGCGTGCGTGGAATGTGCTTATGTGCACACACCTGTATGAGTGTGCTTATGGAGGCCAGAGGGCAATCTTGAATGTCGTTCCTTGGGGGTCTTCCTCTTTCTGTTTGCAGCAGGGTCTCTCAATGGCCCAAGATTTGCTAAGTAAGCTAGGCTAGTTGGCCAGTGAGTTCTAGGAATCAGTGTGTCTCTTCCTCCTATCCTGCTATGGCGGGGATTACAAGCATTTGCTATTGCACCTGGCTTTTTAGGTGGATGCCAGGATTGAACTCAGGTCCTCATGCTTGTGAGGCAAACACTTTACGGACTGAGCCATCTCCCCAGCCCTGTTTTATTTTTTTTAAATGTTTGCATATATGACTTGCTCTGCTGTATTTAAATTGTTGCTAAGTGACAAGCTAAACACATTTCAGATTTTTCTAGCAGTTCCCTTCAGTTTTACCAGTTAAATGATTAGAGAATGACGCTTCTCACATTATACAAATGAGCACAATGGCTCTTGTAAATGATGTCACTGCCATGGACTCCGAAGGTACACTGGCTTACTCACACAGCAACATCAGGAGTCCTAGCAGGATCAATCCGATGGCAGCAGGCCCCAGCCCCCAGGATGACTCCCTGTATAAAATGGGTTCTCTGCTCGGGTTAGGAGATCTGCACATGTTCCGGTCATCACACTGACACACGGTCAGAGTCAGGATCTCTGGCGTGTCACACTGCCCGCCCTCGTTGTCCTTCACGATGACGGGGACACTGTACACTCCTGGAGACACCTGCTGTTGGGCTTGTAGACGCGCTGAGGTAGCTACAAAAAAGCACAAATCACCCGTGAGGCTAGGCATCACTTGCTCTCACAACTTCTTGTTTTTGATAATGGTGCTGGAATTGTCTTTGAATCATGGTCACAAAGAGCAGGCCTGGTGTGGTTGGAGCAGTGCTGAGTGGTGCAAGAGGTTTGGTGGGGTCAGTCTGCCTACCAGGAGTGTCCAATCCATGGCATGTTGGTCACATGTGGCCCAAAATAGCTACAGATGCAGTCCAACACAAAATTGTAAAAGCTAATTAAACACAAAAGGTGTGGTTTTTGTTTGTTTGTTTTTATAGCCTGATTGCTCAGTTCTTGAAGTCTTTAGAAGACAACTTCACAACTAGTATTGTGCCATGAAACACAGTGTTGTGAAAATAAACAGCCCCCAGGCTCTTGCAGTTGCAAGGTTGTGCGTTTGACATCCCTATGTGGTCCAAGGCGTTTCTTCATCCAATGGATGCCAGAGAAGCCAAAAGTGGGACCCCTCTGGTGTCCTCTTCTCGTCATTCTTTGCCACAGCCTGAGAGGCCCATGGTTCTCCACAAGGACCTAGCCCTATATTGCTTCTCCCACTGAAGATGGTGTTAGAGGGGGCGTCCCAATGCCATGTCTCTGTCCAGAACTTACCCACTCTTGTGTATATCTGCACCAGTGTTTACAGGCACATGGCCTCATGTATGCCTTCACATTCTGATCCCATGTCCGACTCATTGAAACCCCCTTTAAGCTTTGGGGGTGCTCTCTCATCTGCTCCACTTGCTTATCCCCAGAGCTGAGGGCCTGGGTGATAGGGTTCCTGGTGGTGGGGCCCACTGCCTATTAGACGACTGAGCATCACTTGTTCTTGGTTCCCCATTTCTATACCACCTCTTTCTAAGTGGGGACCTGGGCAGTGTTGTAGTGTTTGAATCATTCTGGAACCCACAGTGCCCTTGACATTGTGCCATGACTACCCAGTTTGCGTTGTCTAACCCAACTCAATTCAATCACCCCCATGCTGCCACCCCCAAGAATTGACCCAGGGACCTTGTGAATGCTAGGCATGTGCAGTATCACTGAGCGATATTCCCAGCTGTCTGTTCATTGACCATGTATCTATCTGGTAAACTCATTTGGAGACCGATGGTGCACGTAAAGTTTGGAGCTATTCCTTTAAATGAGATCAGAATGCCAAGGGTGAAAGGTCATGCAGAGCAAAATTTCTTTGGTGTCTGTGGTCATGATTAACATATGACTGCAGGATACCATGGAGTACATCCATGAGAGGAAGCAAGATTTGTACAGAAAACAGTAAAGGAAAGTGCGTTCACAGAGGATTAGCAGTGGCTTGGTCATTGTACAGTCCAGAAAGGGAGGAGATTTCTATTTTCTATGAGACTTTCGAAAAACACAGGAATATATAATAAACATGGTATGCTTTAAGAGGAAATGATTTCTTTTTTTCGTTGACTAGTGGGTTTGCAGATGTCAGTCTATCACGCTCTTAAGGTTGCCTCTTACCTGGCAAGCTCCAGCCCTGGCTGGGCTGCACACAGAGACCCTATCTCAAACAACGATACTAACAAATGCAGAAAACAATAAATGGTGCTAGAATTCATACAATTTCTCTTCCCTTCAGAGGAGACCAGGCTCATATCTTGGTTTCAAATGAATGTTTTTAGTTTTTCTTAGAAAGGACCTCTGTCAAAGGGGTTCATGTTCCTCTGGAAACACAAAGCCGCTGCAGCTTAGCCATGGAAGCGAGCTTCCTCTGACTCACCGTTCACCGTTCTGATGTTCCACACGACGGGCAGTTTCAGGGGCTGCTCCTCCAGCGACACTGTGTAGGGGCCGGTGTATCTACCCCTCTCCAGGCTCCTCACCGAGACGAGCACAGACGGTGAGGAACTGCAGATCTCTTCCTTCTCGAGGACAACTGATGGACAGTTCTCACTAAAACTGGGCACTTCCACAAGCACTGTGCCTGTAGATGTCTTACCAGTGTTTTCTGTAAGAAGAATAAAGAAATACAGAGAGTAGATTTGTACAAAAAAAGACCCTCCACACTCGCATCTCTTTTTCTGTCTCTGTCTCTGTCTCTCTCTCTCTTTCATTTTTTTTTTTTGAGAAAGAGTCACTCTAGGTTGCTCAGGTTGACTGCGAACTCCCTCCTCAGCCTCCTGAGTAGCTGGGATTATAGGTAACCCACTGCACCCAACTTACAAAAGCAACTTTTCTATTTTTTACTTACTGCCAAGTTAGGATAACTTCTCATGAAAAGGTATATTTGTTATTATCAGGAGTAAAAAGACAACATCCTATTTCTGCAACTTATAAGACCAATTTAAACTTGTCGAGTTGCCTGGTGTCTCTAGTAAGCAGCATTAGTACTAGTCAAATATTCTTGAAATCAAAGTAATTCATTAATTACAAATGAAATCAATAAAAAAATAGCTGGAAAAGCTGTGGTTACATTTGTAACCAGGAGATAAAAGATTCTTGCTTCTGCACTTTGAGCCTTAGTATTTGGAATAAATAATTATATTTATTACTTAAGACTTAAAAGTTTACTGAAGTCAGTGTGGGTGGTGGCATGTGGCTTTTTAATCCCAAGCACTTAGGAGCAGAGGCATGTGGATCTCTGTGAGTTTGAGTCTAGCCTGCTCTACATAGTGAGCCACAGGGCCAGGTCCATACACTTTGTTTGTAAACAAACAAACAAACAATTAATGTTGACAATCAAGCAGCAAAATAAAACTCTTCAGTGGTGAGATGATGAATGAGTTCTGTCATTTTTAGTGTTAGGGGTGGTTTTTCCAAATGTTAACATTTTTGATGTTTATTTTCTGGTGTTTATTACACTGAGTCTAAATTAATTTTATAGATCGGTAAACACACACATTCTATGAATATTATTTTAAAACATCTCAGGAGAGGAAATTTTGTTGTTTAATGATGAGAGTTTACAGGCTCTCTGTAGGGAACTCACAACGTGAGCTTACATTTGGAGTGGATTTGTTATTGACTGCAGGAATTTTTTACTGGTTCTCTAAAACTCAGTTATTTTTGTAAGTCAAAAAAATTCCTCCCGGGGCTAGGGAGATGGCTCGGAGGGTGAGAACACTTGATGTTCAAGCATGAAGACCCAAGTTTGGGCCCTTAGCACTATGTAAAAAGCCAGGGCTGCTGTGTATGGATCTGCAGCTCAGTCTCGTGGACCTACTGACTGCCAGCCTTGCTCCAGGTTAAGTAAGATACCCTGTCTCAAGTGACTAAGGCACACCATATGAAACAGGACACTCAGCAGCTTCCTCTGGCCTCCACAAATGCATGGGTACATGCACTCGCACACACATATGGATGAATATGCATCATACACCCACCCACCCCCACACACATACACACACACACTTTCTCCCTCACCCATAGTAAACCAAAGGGACCAGAGTTAAGGGTCTTAGCAACTAAACTAGCAAGTGGAAATTCTTAGTCTCTCTTAGGTTCGGGTGTGGTGTCTCAGACTCAAGGCCCAAAGCTCCTAAGATAATTATCTTTAATGATAAAGGAAATACGTAAAGTCGTCATGACCATCTACTCTGAAGGAAATGCTAATTTAAATATATCATTCAAAACCATGGAAATATCTTTCTTACCATCTACGGCCAGAACCTCAGCTGAGATTGTCTTGTTAACTATGAAAGTAGAATCTCGGTCGATGTTTTTGACAAATTTGATCTCAGCAGTTTTTGAATCAATTACAAGCAGACCACCATCATTACGACCCAGGACATATCTGTTTTATAATAGAAAAATATAAAATATTATTTATTTAATGGGTATTATTCATTATACAGCCAACATATTTATGCATGATCTAAAATACTGTGTATAGACTTATAAACAATATCAGAGTGCTGGAGAGAAGGCTCAGTACTCAAGTATTGTTGCTCTCATATCAGATCCAGGTTTGGTTCCCAGCACCCACATGGCAGCTCACAACCACCTGTAACTCCAGGGAATCTGATGCCCTCTTCTGGCTCTTTGAGGAACTACAAACACAAAGTACACAGCCACACATGCAGGTAAAACATCCATATACATGAAATAAACAAATAAATCTAATAAAGAAGTTAAAAAAAACCCCAGAAAATTCACATGACAAAGGTGGATCACCCTTCATAATCCTTTTGTATGCATTAGTCTGGTTACTCAATTTTTGGCTGTGAAAAATAAAATAGAACAAAGTAAAACAAACCATGTGCCTTTGGTCTTCAGACTATGGCTGCTACTCTGTATGGTGCTTAACACTCCAGCCGCTACCGATTTTGCCTTGAATTGAGCCACAGTGTCTTATCTCACTAGAACTCACTCCTTTGGTGAACTTCTAACCTTTTGCAAGACTCAGCTGTGAAGCTCTCTCCTGATTTCCATATGAGCTAAGGCATCCCTCTTTTAGTTCCTACTAGTTTACAGACATGCTATTTTTGCTCATGGCACAATATATTCTAATAATTTAGCTGTGTATCTCTTCTTAAGTTATCTATTCCTCAACTTCACGCCTTTTGTAGCTCTGTTTTTGACAACTAGTTGATGGAGCAATGTGTTGTAATCTTATATAGATGAAAGTCACAGTAAGGACTCAGAGGATATAAAGCCCATCTTACCTGACAGATGAGGCAGCTTTACCAGTGTCCTCATCAGTAGCTTGATATGTTCCCAGGATATAACCAGCCAATTTGTTAATGCTTACGCCCCTTGGCACAGTGAATGTCTTGGAAGGAGGACGGAATGAGATTCCTTCTCGGACATTGGTGACTTGGATTATGACTGGAGTCGGCCGCACTTGGTACTGAGAGATCACTGACTGGTGGAACTCAGCTTTGTTTCTGACAGCAATACTAAATTGCATGCTTTGCATTTGCTCATAATCCAGAGCCTGGAGTGAAACCAAATCAGACAGGAGGAAGCGTCACAAAAGACAAAACAAAGCAAACAATCTGGAAGACCATGATATGGACAGGACCTTCTATTTCTAAAGAGCAAAAATGGTTTCAGAAGTCATCATTAATGTCAACTAGAGAATGCCTTATTTTCATGGGACCTTCCTTTGGTAACCTGTTTATAAAAGTGTCCCCTTTTTAGATAAACAAAACATCATTAACTCCTTTTAGTCTGTGAGGTAGAGCTTAAAGAATCCCTAATTTGTGGTGGTAACATGGCTCAAGTCTTGATTCTGTTATGTCTGTAACAGAATCTGGGTGTTGTAAAGCATGGGGTTTGATTTCTCTGATCCTCAGCTTTTCACTTCTAAATGTTATGTACATTATATTAATTGTTTAAAAATATATTCTTTTCAGTACTGGAAATGGAACACAGGATGTTACATATGATAGGCAAGTATTCTACCACTATGCTACATCCCAGACCTTAACTTTTTCACATCTCAAACCAAACCCTACCTCACCAGGTTATTATAAGACTGAATGAATGAAGTCCTATGAGACATTCTTTTTTGTTTCTTTGTTTTTGAGACAGGGTTTCCCTGTGTAGTTCTGGCTGTCACTTTATAGACCAGGCTGGCCCCCAACTCAGAGATCTGCTTGCCTCTCCCTCCTGAGTGCTGGGATTAAGGGCATGCCCCATCACTGCCTAGTGATACGTTTTTATAAACAGCAACTTGGCTATTAGTAAAATATTCATTAGATTCATGTATATTCTTTTCTGACATAAATAAAATTCCAAGGTCTAAAGGCCAACTATCACATATTTGTTGGCAAAAAGGCCAACCAAGTCTTTTTATAGCAGTGAGCAGTTGACCCAACTCTTCATAGAGCTAGTTTTAAGTGTTTTAACTTAAAACTGCTTGATTTTCTACTTAAATCAAGTCCCAAGGAATTCAAGGTTAACGTTTTTCTTCTTTTTTCAGGATGATACATTAGGAAGTGCCAATTTTTGTTTTATCTATTTATTTAAGGGAAAAGATCTGGATTTGAGTGTCCGTCAGCTACAATGATTGCTTCTGAGGGCTTAGAGTTTCCCAGTGGAAGGGGAAGTGTAGGTAGAGACAAAGAGATTACAGAGCTGTGCAGAAGCAGGGAATTGCTTCTATTGAGAGTTAGGAAAGGTGTCTGAGAGCTTTGGATCTGAGCTGAGCATTGAAGGATGCAGTAACGTTATTCAGAGAAAGGGGGAGGCACTTTCAAACACTCGCTGCAGAAGGTAATCTGAGTTGGCTGGTAGGGCCTTGGGCACCGTTGTGAGGAAGGCTTACTGCTCCATTTTGGAGTAGGTGACTATCCACCTGGATGGCATGTTAGAATCACGTTGATTAGTCTAAGACTCAACAGTATGAGGGTTTCCCCACAGAATCGTCACCAGACCAAGGCCAGGCAGAGGAGAAGTGGTAGAAGGCAGAGGAAAGCCATCCTTTAAAGGAAGTTTCTAGGCAGAACTTGATGGCTGGCCGATTGCTGTGAGGAAATGCCAGGGTTCAAGGATGACAGCCAGGTGTTGAGTTTGGGAAACTGAGTGACCCTAGTACATTAGATAAGGAGTCATGGTGATGTTGAGATTTATAACAAAGTCCTTGCAGGTTCAGAAGCTGTAACACTCTCTGTGAAAGGTGGAATAAGGGAGTGCTTGCAAATCATCCAGAAGTCTCTTAATTGAGGAAATACTATCACTCCATCACTATGTCAGACCTAGGTGTTAGAGAAACTCCAGAATGTTCCCAAACCTGATGCCAAAGAATGTCAGCAAGAGTGGCTATTTGTTCGGGTATATGCTATTTCCAGGCACAGCTGTCCTGACATAATTCCAGATGGGGAGTTTGTCATGCTGAACCCAAGCTTTACTCAGTTTTTTTGCTTTTTACCTAGCAGAATTTGTTAACAGTTCCCACTTCCTGGAGAAATTCTGTGCTGACATCAGCTAATGCATTTAAACATGTTGACAAATTCCCAAGCCACAATCCCATGCATTCTCACCTCTTCCAAACTCCAACCCAACTGCAGACAGTGATTTTGATTAACATATCAAACGTCTTTGCTTCCCTGTCCAGAAAGCATGCAGCCTCCCAGCCCCCGACCCCATCCCTCTGTGTGTGTGTGTGTGTGTGTGTGTGTGTGTGTTACAGAAAGTACGATAACTTGGGAGGGAAGTTGTCTTTAGGCAATATAATTATGGAGATTGTAAAATAAATGCTATCTACTTTGTTATGTTTTCTATTTTTTTAAATAATAGAGTGGTCACATTATTGACGTAATTTATTTGTATATCTAGTAGTTTGAGTTACTATAGAATGTTTTTACTCATTAAGGAAACTCAGACCTTACCTTAACCACCTTCAGGATGCCTTCATTGGTTCTGGGATCTGTTTCAATTTCAAACCAATTCCCCTCATTTCCAGAGGTAAAGAAGTACACAGCCAACCAGTTATCTGTGTATTCTTCATCCCAGTCTGTCACTTGAAATCGGAGCAACTCAGAATTTAAAGTATTTTCCTCAATACGTGCCGAATACTGAAAGAGAAACCCAGAAACCCGGGATTTATGATTCAGTGCTGCGAGTGGTGAGGGGGACCAGGCTGCAGAACTGCCCTCACACTGTCCATCGCCAGGGGTGTTTGGCTGACCTGGCTGGCTAGGCGAGTGTGCCCCTCCACCCACACTGTGTCAACCTTTCTCCAACTGAAGAGGATGGTCTTCAGCTCCCCTGCTAGACCCCCCAGACGAGTGCTCAAGATTCAGTACTAGGGTTTACCTAAAAGAATGGTATTTATTTTAAATAGTATTCATCTTTATTTCTCCAATTATGTGTTATTTCACACCAATTCCTTAATTATCATATTTAAGCTAATTTTTTAAAGTAGAAAAACATAGAAAATTTAATAGCCAACAAACGGGCAATTAGTGGCTTGAGATGCTAAACTATTAAGCATATATAAAATGGTTCTTCAAGGACCAGTGGATGTACCTGAGAGTCTGTAAGCACCGGGAAGTTGTCATTGACATCTTTCACTTTAATACTACATTCACATTGACTTGATAGTCCCGCTCCATCATTGTCTGCGCCGCTCACAACCAGACGGTAGCTACTGATTTGCTGAATTTGGAGAAAAAGAGAACAAAGATTAATTGTCAAAGGTTGTGAATGGCCAGTATGAATGTTGCCTCCTGAAAACATTTCAGATCATGAATCATGACTCATGCACACTGTTAGTTTGTCCATGGCAGAGAGAGGCTGGTGTGGCTCCAGATGACTGGATGGAAGGTTTGAGGAGCTACAAGAAGCTTCCTGTTTCGTAAACTTCTGAAGGTAGTGTTGGGGACTCAGAGCAAAAAACTGGGATATAGGAATGAGAGGTGATGTGGTTGTCTAAAAGAAGCCAACTCGTGGAATTTCCCTAGCAGTCTACTGGGAAAATCATCTCTGTGGAAGTAATATGGATTTGAATAGCCTGTTCTGGTGGAGA
Organism: Peromyscus aztecus; assembly: GCA_902168405.1. Classification (NCBI taxonomy): domain Eukaryota; kingdom Metazoa; phylum Chordata; class Mammalia; order Rodentia; family Cricetidae; genus Peromyscus; species Peromyscus aztecus. The sequence continues at coordinate 23,219 of CABHPQ010175708.1, forward strand.
TACACAGTGGTGGTGGGAGAAAATGGGAGAAGAGAAGATTCTTTGGTGTTTTGTAAACAGAGGTAAAATTAAATAGAGATGTCTAGAGAAAAGCTATGCGATCAAAGTTTTATGACAGATAGAAATCTCTTCATCTTAGGATTTTCTCCTAATCTTTAGGAATTGATCACCGTGTCGGGTCTGCTGCACACCGGTGTCCTCCACAATTCTCCCCTTTGAGGTGTTGTGTGACAGGTTGTCCTCACAGGCACACATTCTGTTACAGCAGAATCACACCCACCGAGGCAAATTCCTCTAGACTGTCTCAGGTGAAGGCTGAGAGGTCTCCCCCTCCTCGGTATTCTCAGACAAAATGGAGGCACTGCTCTCGGGTTGCTAGTCATCAAACCCTTGGGGTTGTTCTTTTTTTTTGTTGTTTGTTTGTTTTTGTTTTTTATGCTTCCAAGTCACTTGTCTTACCTCTCGATCAAGGGAACTGGTCAAAGTGCGGACTTCTCCAGTGTTTCTGCTGATGAGGAACATGGGCATGCCAGCAGGCTCCTGGGAGACGATTTTGAAGGCAATTTTAGAGTTCATATGGTTTGGCTCATCTGCGTCCGTGGCATTTAGGATCATTACCAGTGAATCTAGGAATATAGGAAAACTGTCAAAGCCTACATAAAGTTTGACATCACATTCACATTAAAGAGTCAAAATATTTTAGCACTGATTCCCATTTAAAAAAATTTTTTAAACTACCTGTTTGCTAAAAACAAACAAACAAACAACCCCAAAAGTGTGTCACTATTATTGTCTCTTTCTAGAATTTGTTGACTTTCAGAAAAACCTTCTAATGCTTCCTCAGCCTTGGCTTTGTTGAGAGTGGGGCTATCTTCTGTCTGGAGTTCTTCTCCAGACAGATGTACCTTCATGTTTCCTTTTTAATATGATCCAAATAATGTGAATATGTCTCTCTCCTTTAAAATCTAAAAACATAGAGCTTGTGTCCAGGCTGCCTAAGAGGCCTCTTCACATTTGTGACTCAGACAGAAGTTGTATACCTAGACACTAACTTTGTGACGGGACTGTAATCTACAAATGTAATTCTGATGGTAATTGTTAAGGAAAACTCAGACTATTGGAATGAATTTTTGTTGTCAAACTACTGAGCAAACTAACAGAATAGTTTGTAAAAATGACATAATGATATATGTACTTGAAAGACGTGAATTGGAGGCGGTTGGCACTATAAAAGACTTACTGGAAGCACTATTTTCTTCAATTTCACCATTGAATATGGTTTGTGAAAATATCGGAGCATTGTCGTTGACATCTAAAATTTTCACTGTTAATATGAGTGGTCTCTCTACATCTTGTCCCAGGGCATTTAGAGCTCGGCATGTGATCTAGAAACACAAGGAGAATAACGATTATCACTGTATGGAGTTAGTTTGAATATTGTTAAAACTCATAAATTAGATCAATGCTGGCATTTACAGAACTTAATGAACAAAGAAGAAAAACATTTCCCCAATGTGTGAGTAAAGGAAAAGGTTCCCACTCCTGCCATTGGTCCAGCTGCCCTTCAAGCTGCTGCATTTCGGCAGGATGAAGTTCTGGAAAGTTCCCACCCTCACCCCCACTCTCTGGGTGTATTATGTCAGGCACATGAACCACCGGGGGAGGTTTTTAGTAGAGGGATTAATTTTATTCATTGATAGACTAATCCATGTAATTCCTTCTCTTGCAAACTTACCTGGGGAAGAGCTACTGTTTAATGTCACAAAGTACAAGGAGAAGAATACCCTGACTGAGGACTTACCAGGAAGCTCGGGGTTTCCTCACGATCAACTATGGCCGTTATGTTAATATCACCATTGTTTGGGTCAACAACAAAGATCCCAAAAGGGGGCTGATCAATTCCCACCCCAGAAATTCGGTAGGTAATTTTCTGGGTTGCTTGGAAATCTGAGGTGATCTGTAAGAAAAAAATGGCTTAAATGTCAAGCTGACCCTTGGTGAGCCTTCTCCTGACTCCTCCACAGTCTCAAGTCATCTGTTCACTTGGTCCACCCTTTCCTTTACTGTGTCATTTATTCTTGCACTACTTTTTTATTGGAGAGTGGGAATATGAGATAAAACACTGCTGTTCTGCTCACCGGCATGGACCAAGGATGATGAGCCCTTTTGAATGCCTGTTTGGGTTGTGGCGCCATGGTGGGAGTGTTAAAATGTAAGAAAACAAAGGGGTTTAGGTGTGAGAAAGCTTCTTCTGGATGCTCAGTTCTTACTTAGCATTTACAAAAGGACACTTCCCTAAGTTGGAAGAAATGACAGTGAAGAGGAAACGAAAGAAAACAAGGTAACAGATGTTCAAAGTATGTGTGAACATGAATTGGTTTTTATTTTTACAATTTTAAAGCTGTTTAACAGAGAGAATAGTACAATGCTCACAAGACAGCTCATTGTCCAGCCTCAGTAGTTGCCCATCCACGGCTAATCCAATGTTTACTCCCAATCATCTGATTACCATCTCTCTCTATTTTTAGCCTTGTTTAACAGAACCTGATATACACAGGCTTATACATTAAAAATGAGCCAATATATTTCTTAATCCCATTTTATAACTCTAGGCTATCATTCCTCTGTCTTTTTTTTTTTTTAACATTACTATTATAGTTTTTGTTGTAGACAATAGGTGATTGTTCTGTAGACTTTGCAGGCTACATATTACTGAGTGGAACTGCTGCATCGTCTTGAATTTGCGTGCAGTACATTTATTCTAAGGCTCACACTGCTTCTGTCAATACGACTTACCTTGGCAATTGGGTTTCTTTTTGAGTTGTCTTCTCTTTCTCTGCAGGGCTTGGCGAATTTTACCCACTCTCGTTTGTACCTCCTTTTGGCCTGTTGCACGGCTGTCCTGTCTTCACCGGGCTGTCCTCCCGGCTGTGGTGAAAGAGACCCACTTTATCACATTCATGGCTGGCAGTCTTTGCTTTGAATATTGATCAAAGATAGATACCTGCGCTAAGGAACTTTACCTTTCTACTTTGATGATCATTTGCTCACCTGGTACTTTGTCAGGAAGCAGCATTAAATAGGTCGTTACAAGGCTATGTGATATTTAATATTACCATTTGATCATATTTGATTCCCCCCCATGTACTCCATAATAAGATTTGACTTGTTGTTTATTTAAGATAAGAAGAAAAGGAGCCAGACAGAGTAGTGCATGCCTGCAAACAAGCAGTAGTGAGGCTGAGACAGGAAGATTGCCAGGAGTTCAAAGCTAGCCTGGTCTATATAGTGAGTACCAGGCTAGACAGGACTACCCAAAAGACTGGTTCTCCAATAAACAGAGCCCAGCAAGCAAGCAACCAACCAACCAAGAATCCAATAGAGAATAAGATAAAATGAACAAGACCATATGAGATAATAATCACAATATTTACAGATAACTTTAAAAGATTTTGGGTTATTTGCTAGAATTTTAGTTTTATATATTTTCACAGTTGAATTATGAAATAATTAAGTATATTTTTCTCAGTATAACTTTAAGTTTCAAAAGTAAACTCTGGTTTTAATGATACAAGCTGCATACTTTACCTCTATTTGCAGCTCCCCATGCACCAGCAGCACCACCTGTAGACATCAAATAGAATTAAACTCCACATGAGTTCTTCAAACAGATGGCTCTATAAAGCTAATAATCCTTATCAATGCATTCTGTTCTTCAGGTTATAGTTCGTTTCTAGCTTTTAAGCATCCCAAAGTGTAAAATCCTACCAGGAGAAGGAATATTTTCCATATAAACAAGTTCCTCTAGTTTTTCAATCTGGCTTCAGACTTTTTAAAGATTTGTTTGTTTTACTTCATGAATATTTTGCCTGCATGCATGTATGTACACCATGTGTGCACCTGTTGGATCCCCACAGCTGGGGTTCAGGATGGCTATGAGCTGCCATGTCAGTGCTGGGAATTGAACCTGGGCACTCCACAAAAGCACCAAGTACTATTAACTCCTAAGATATATCCCTAGCACCACGATGTTGGTTTTTTTTTTTTTTTTAATGTCAAAAAAGAAGAATCTACCAGCGGTTAGAGGCTGAGGCTGGAAGATCATTGCTAGTTTGAGACAAACCTGGGCAATATAGTAAATGCATATCAGCTTGGACTACAGAGTAAAACCTTGTCTGAAAACAAAAGAACAAAACAAAAACAAGGAAGAAGATTCATAACCACCACCACCACCACCACCACCACCATTATTATTACCATCACCACCATCATCACTATCTCCTTGATTGTAAAATTATGCTTTCAGTCAGTTTCAGTCACTTGATGTTTCTTCCATGGATGCCATATAAAAAGCTCCCAGAAACCATTGTTTTAGGAACTGTTGTGATAAACCCCTGGAAGTGGTCACAGAATTATTGACAACTATACTCCTGGGCATGGTGGTGCATGTCTACAATCCCAGCATGTGGGAAGCTAAGGCAGGAAGATTACGAAGAGTTGGAGGACAGCCAGGATGATGTAGCAAGACCTTGTCTCAAAAAACTAGGGAAAAAAAAGCAACAACAAAATCAACCCCCCAAACCTCTATTATCTATCAGGTGTGCTTATACAAAAGCAACCCTGGATTAGCTCCTTTTAAAGACAGGTTTTTTTTTTACCTTCTTTTTTCCCCCCCCCCCCCCCCCCGCCCCCACCTCTTTTAAAGCTGTACTAGAGTAAGGAGAGCAGAATGAAACCATTCTGGCTTTTGAAAATGAAATCTTTTTCTAAAAGCAGGGGTTGTCCTATGCCGGTCTTAGGTGCTGTTTGCTGTGGGGCATAAATCTTCTCTTCTCCTTCCTACTGCAACATAAACATTGCACTTCCTTTTAAATTCCAGATGTAGTGGTGCTTGTCTTCAATCCCAGCACCCAGGAGACAGTGGCAGGTGGATCTCTGTGAGTCTGAGACCGTCCTGGTTTACATAGTGAGTTCTAGCCTAGGCAGAACTACGTAATGAGACCGTGTCTCAAACAAACAAACAAACAAACAAGCAAACAAGAGTTTCATTGTATACTACTGGTATAAAAAATTAAATGAGGATAGAAGGAGTTGGGCTGCCTGGGACCTTTGCTCTCTCAGGAGCCCACAGGCCTGGCGTCTGTATTGCTTTCCACCTGGAATACATTCCTTGCTCCTCACTGCCCACCTGCGTGTGATTCATCCGGTCAAGCACCAACATGCTCCATGAAGCTGCCTTTACTAATGCCTCCCGCTCTGAGTCTGTACAGCTCACATTCTCTTTAATGGCATGGAGCTCACAAATGTTCCCTGTGTCTTACTGTTTTATGAGTATTAAAGAATTTCTTCATGAGCCTTCCCAATCCTGGGTCTTACTTATGCTATCATCCCTCTCCATTCAAATGTTTAGCAACCATTTGCTACTCCACTGAGTGTGAGATTTGAGGGGAAAAGGTTGTGGAAAACAAATTACAGGATAAAATTAGAAGGGTGATAGTGCTAGGTGACTTGTTTAGTTGTTATTCACAGAACATTATATTTAATATTGCTATTGTTTATTGCCACCACCTGAAGAAGATACTATTATATAACCCCTGTTTTTTTTTTATAGATCTAGAGATGTAAGAATACGAATCCTTTCTCCCTGCTTAACAACCCCCAATGAACTAGGGTTGAAACATAACCACTTTATCTCCAGGGTGTGTGCATTGCCATGACACTAGATTATAACCCCCAAGCTAACGTAAATACACAGAAGAAAGTTATATGACAGTAACCTGAGATTTTTATCTGGCCAAAGGCTGTGGTTGATCCTGAAACAATATAGGTTTATTACATCATTTATTTTTAAAGATTGTAATGAACAGGCAGGTTCAAGTCTGAACCAAAAGAGCAATTACAGCAGACATAGGATGAGCAACCCCTCCACTGTAAACATTTCAACTGAAATTCTGATTTTTAAAGTGTCTCAAGATGATGCCCCAACACCGTGCCATCTATTAGGAAAGAAGGGACCAGTGTGGTGTGGTCACTGACCATTCTTTCTCATCTGATTGTGAGGGGAAGGATGGGCTGGGCATGCTCCTCTTTACAGGAAAAATGGAGTCATCCAGAAAACATGAGTCATGTCTGTACTAGCTCCATGGAGAATGAGTCTTCTAATAGACATTCAAGCCCTGGTCCTACCTTCGCAGGAGGGCAAAGCCTGGTCTATGGAGAATTAACAGAGCAGACCACAGGCTATCCTATTTCCAGGGCTTTGAGAGAACCAGAGCCCTCAGATGACATATTCATTCTAAATTTTAAACTCTCTTAACACTGATCTCAATGGATGTCCCTTCATTTAGTGTTTGTTTCTAGAAACAGGAATGTCATTAGGAAACACTTCTGAATGCTGAAGCACTCGTTGGCTGGCTAGAACTCCGATTACAGTTGTGCATTAATTCTCAGGGCCGTGGAGCCTTGGGAGGGGGGGCCCTGGCTGGAGGAACAGATCACTGAGGGTGGAGCTCAGAAAGCTGCACCCATCTCTAGTCCCAGCAAGCCCTCTTCGCCTCCTGTGCGAGCAGCTATTGATGGAAGATTCCCTTGGCATGCCCGTTGCCATCCTGCTTTCGGGCGGCAGACTGGAATCACTAGCCAAAGTAAAGCTATCCTCCCTCAAGGTTTCCGTCAGGAGCTTCGCGGCAGCTGTGAGACAAGCAGCTTACCCAGCCACACTGCCCGTTTCCAGAAGGCATCACAGAGTCCACCACACTCCCCGCTGGGGAAGTCAGAGAATAAGTTAGGTAATTCAAGGAGTCATTACATATTTAAGTATGATTTTATGTATTTTGTATTTATACCTTTCGGGTAAGAAATGTCATAAAATGCCTGTAGGTTGGTGTTTCACTGTCATAATTGATCAAATAGTCAGAAATAGTGATTGTAAGCCTGTCAGGTCATAGCAGTCCTTCAAGACACATTTGATGAATGAGTTACACAATGCACGTTTCAGAAGAACGGGTGACTTATTCTTCCGATTTCTATGTGGAAGCTCCTTCACTTATGGTGCCCAGTGATCTAATAATCCCACTGTAGGCTGGGAATACTATTCTGAAGGTGCGTTTGACATCCATAACCCTCTGAACATCATAGTGTAGTCTGCGTCCTCGGAACACTTCAGTCTGCGGCTGGGGAACCGTCTATCACAAAAGCTATTTGATAACCACGCATTGAGTACTTCATGGAATTTACTGGATTTCACACTGAAAACAACAACCCAAGGGCTGTGTAAACATAAAGCAGAAAAAATTGAAGTGAGGACTGTGTAGCATTTTTGAATTTTGAAGCCACAAAACATCCTAAAAAACTGCATTCATCAAGGCAAATTCTCCAACTGAATAATGTATGTTAAATTATTTAGAGATTAGAATTTAATTTCAGACAATTCAGTTTTTAAGAACTGATGTGTAAACTCAATTAATTTAGAAAGCTGATGTTTTTTTCAGCTAAGACATTTAGCTAAGTAAAAGTGATGCCCTTGGTTGTTGGCTGTTATTCCATTTGACTGCATAGGAGGATGCTGTGTCATGTGTGCTGGTGTAAATCTGGACCCTGGACCCTGGTTTTCTTTTTCAGTGTGTGTGTGTGTGTGTGTGTGTGTGTGTGTGTGTGTGTGTGTGTTTGTGTGTGTGCCAGGTCATGTGTGTGGAGGTCAGAGGACAACCTTAGGTGTTGGTCTTCACCTTCCACCTTGCGTAAGATAAGAGCTCTGGTTTGCTGCTGGGGTTGCCAGGCTCCTGGGCCACAAACTTCCAGGGATTCCCGTCTCTTCCATCTTCCCATAGGCATGTTCTGATTACATATGTGTACTGAGTGTTCTGAACACATGTATACTGAGTGTTCTGATTACATATGTGTACTGAGTATTTTGATGATTACATGTGTACACTGAGTATTCTGATTACATATGTGTACTGAGTGTTCTGATGATTATATGTGTACACTGAGTGTTCTGATTACATGTGTATACTGAGTGTTCTGATTACATGTGTCCACCATTGCATCTGTTTCCACCTGGCTTCTAAGGATCTGATTTCAGCTCTTAACACTTGCTTGGCAGCCTTTTGAGCCATCTGCCTAGCCTCCAGACTGATTTAAATGCCAGTCCCAGGCAGTACCACTATCTGACTTGGGAACATGACCTAGTCCTTCCATTTCCGTATCTGCCACAGGGGGATTACACTACTTATTAATGTGTAGGTTTGATGTGAGGATTGAACTATGAGCAGGTGTAAAGCACATAGTGAGCCCAAGTGCACAGTAGGTGCTTAGTAAATGCTAGTAATTCCTGTTAGACTAACAGAAAAGGAAAGGGGTAGCAAAAGCCCTTTGCCTAGTATGTAGAGAGAGACCCCTTAATGCAGTGCTCCGCTGGACCCCTGTGCAGGCTGCTCCTTGTAAACTTCAGGAGAGCTGCACCCATTGCAGTTCCCATGAATGCAGCTTTGAAGTTGTGCAATGCACAGCCTGGCCCACTGTACTGCATTAGAAAAACTGTGCATTAGGCAGATTCAATTATTCGTCATGTAATTATGGATAACCCATCATCTGTGTGATTTCCTCATGAGGCACTTCCCCAAGCAAACCCTCGCCTTCGGCTATCAGATTGAGTTTTTACTGGAAAGGAGCACCAAGGGCTAAGAGGTTTACGAGAAACTTCTGGGACACGGAGTGTTCTAGTCAGGGGTGAGAACTGGTTTCTGGTATTAAGCAAGGGGGAATGCTATTTGGTAGAAATAATTGGGCCTCTCCCGACTGCTGCCAAAGCCAGGCAGTGTTAGGCAGTATTCCCGGCAAGGTTCCTCTGCCTCTGGAATCCTGAATTTCGAAGAGGTTCAGTGAGACTCATCTTCATATGTTCATCAACTGTGGAAACAATCATTTCACTAATCAAGAATGGAAAAGACACCCCAGAGACTTTCCATTGATTAAAATGGGAGGTTTGGCTTAAAGCCATTTTTTTTAAAAAAAAAATAAACTTTGATGTATAGAAAAGATGGATGGAAGGAATCTTGCTGGTTTCAGGACACATTCTGCTCATGACTTGACATTTTAATGACCTTCACTTTCCCCCTTCACCACAAACAGCTTAAAAACGACTGTGTTAAACTTCTGAGTTTTGAGCATCTCTGTTAATTCCCTAAGTAAAGTTTTAGACAGCATTGTAACATGAAATTAATGAACTCATTCTTCAGGTATAGAATGCTATGGCAAAAACTTGTTTTAGATTTTGATAACTGTAAAATGTGGAATAATGGTTTTCTTTGAAGATAGTTTTTATTTTCAGAAGTGAGTCTTTGAATCTTAACTATAAGTTTTTCTTGAAAATGTTGATTTTGTGTTATGTGGAATAAATTAGATAAATATATAGATCACTGATAAATCTTACACCTTAAAAAGGATATTCAGGTTTACTTTGTACCTACATATTCCAAAGAATTAATCTTGAAGCCCAAATAGCTGAGATTTTTGAGAAAAATCTCTACATTTGAAAATATGGCATTTCCCCATACAATACTCTTGTAATTTTCAAAACATCAGTTTCAGAAATATTACTTTTACATTTTTTTGTGTATGTGTATGTATAGGTGAGCTGTGTATATGTGTGTGTGTGTTATGTATTTACATGTATATGTGCATGTATAGGTG
>CABHPQ010175708.1:32921-51439 GCA_902168405.1 Peromyscus aztecus
ATTTACATGTATATGTGCATGTATAGGTGAGTGGTGTGTGTGTGTGTGTGTGTGTGTGTGTGTGTGTATTTACATGTGTATGTGCATGGAGGTCAGAGGAGGGCACTGGGTGTCCTTCTCTATCGCTCTTTATTTCCTCGAGTCAGGATCTCTCACTGAACATGGAACTAGGCTAGTGGTCAGCAAGACCCAGCAATCCCCCTGTCTCCATTTCCGATTGGGGAGGCTTCAGGTTGTACGGCTATACATGGCTCCTGAAGATTCAAACTCAAGTCTTTATGTATGTGCAACAAGCTCTCTTAACCTCCTGGGCCATCTCCCCAGCCCCACACAGCTATTCTTAATATACTCTAGCTGAAGACTTGTTGAAACTGATGTCAGTGGTTATTTAAAGCATTGAACCACAATACTGAGACTGATGTCATCAAGGATCACCCCTAGTCCTGAAACACTACAAGGAGATGGTATCAGAGTCTTGCAAACACTTCTGCTTCTCAAAGCGCCTTTGTGAACACAATGATGCTCCCTTCTAACTGTGGGCATTTTAGAGAGACAGAGACAGAGCGAAGGTGATTCTCTCTCTTTATTATTATTTTTTGCTGCTTGTTCTTTTTGAGACAGGATCTCTCTACAGAGCCCTGGCTGTCCTGGAGCTTACTATGTAGACCAGACTGGCCTTGAATTCCCAGATCATCTGTCTCTGCCTCTTGAGTGATTGGGTTAAAGGTGTGTGCTACCATGCCCAGTCCAAGATGATTCTTCTTTGACAATAGAGAACACAGGACCTGGAGTGAGTCAACGGAACAGCTACACACTCAAGCCTAGGTCTTGCTGTTACACCTCACATTACCGTGCTGTCCGTGACCTTGTATGATGTGTGTGATGGGAAAGGTACTTAGAAACCTCCAGACATGTCTTTCAACTTTCAGACACCACCCTTTAACAACAAATGATGCTGGTGCTCTGAGAACATTGCTTTTTACCCGTAACCACATTGTCAAAACTCTGGGTGGCTCCTCTTTCTAAAAGGATTCCATTTGCCTTCACGGAATGAACGTTTCAATGTCACACTCATCCACCTTTTTGAATCACTCCCAGATTCTCTAGCATACACTTCCAGTCCAGTCAAACCGGTAGCTCCATAGCCCCCGGCAAAGGCCACAATTGCCCTGTCTCTGCTTGTATCGGTCTGACAATGGAACAGTTCCGTCCATCTCCACTTACGGAATCTCAACTCCCACTGAATCCACTGAGTCTTACTGCCCTCTGCAAGTAGGATTAGGATACATCTTTGTTTAATGTGAAGCACAAATGGCCACCGCAAGAATGGTTTTAAAATTTCTTATACTTGCATCAAAAGGCTTGTTAAAAAGTTAAAGTCAATTGGTGGTGTATTTGATTGAATCTACTGAAAATACTATAATTTCAATATGCAATCAAAATAAAAACTAATATCTTTTTTACTCTTGTTATGTTGTATGTTTTACATTTAACACTGTATCTCATCTGAGAACAATTCTATTTGAAGTGATAAATATCCATGTATGGATAGTGGTTATATTGCACAGGTCATATCTAGACCCTTCATTTTGTATTTCTCTGTCTCTCTTTGTCTCTGTCTCTCTCCCTCTCTCCCTATCTTTCCTCTTTTTCTCTCCCCCTACATGGGCAAAACTTCACTGTGTGTAGGCAAATGTCTTCTATGTTGTACCTTCCCCATCACCAGCATCATAGGAGAACTCAAGGCCCATTCACAGTTAACAGAGCCCTTGTTCAATCGTTGGTTCATTTTTTAAAAAGTGGTGTGATGCCTGTTTTCTGTTTGAACACTGTCATGTGAGGGAGAATTGAGGCATTCTTTCATACAAGGCGTTGGTTGTGACGGCAGACAACTTTAATTTTTAGACAGTTCTTGAGATCAATCTCCCTGTGACTTCTAGAAGGCATTGTTCTCCATGTTTTGAAATGAGGCAATGGCATGAATGAATGCCGAGGCCAAGTTTATCATCCACAATGTGGTGATTAGCTTTGGAAATTTTTCCTATATTTATTTACATTTAAATTTTTGGTGATCTTCATGTTTGAGATGTTATGACATATTTCTGCCTCACTAATACAATGGTTAAGGCATAAACTAGCATATAGTATCTAAGCTAATGAGTTCACTTTAGGTTCTTCTTGCCTTTTAGAAAACAACATATAACGTTTCCCCAGCCAACAGAAGAGCTGCTCTCCTGAACACCATTCTCCTGCAAAGTTCATGTCCCCCCTCTACGAAGTCTCCATACAGCTTGCACATAATGGCTAAATGTAAAACCGGTTTTCTTAATAATCCTTCCAACTTGTCTAGAGTCAAAATTACTTTGATTTTAGTTCAACGGTTGGTGACTATTCTAAAAACACGTCGGGTGTCAAGATCAGGCATGCAGAGTTCTTAGCCATATACTTAACGAGAGATGTGTAATCCTAGAGAACAGAAGTGGCTGTGTCGTGCATGTTTTCATTTGTGTGTTAGAAAAAGGCGCTGCTTTGAAGAAAATAAAGATGTGGAAAATAAAACCTGAGATTGGGATGAGTTAATTTGATCACTGAAGAAATATAAAGTAGTTACATTAAAAATTAACTTTTTTTCTGTTTTATATTTCTTTTCAAAATTAGACATTAAGAAAAGTAAAAAAGGAAGGAATTTAAAACTTCCACAGTTTAATGTTTAGCTCTGCTGCTTCCTTTTTAGAATGTATATCAGGGATTCAGCAAACAAATTCAATCTTCTGGAGTAAGCAAGGAAGCAGAGAAAGTTTACTAGTTTTAGAATAAGATGGGACTTACCATCAGGAGGGCCAGAGGCCCCAGGGCTCTGGGGAATAGGCAGGTCATTGTCGCTGGTGTCCTTGGTGAACAAATCCAAGCCCCTTGCTGCAGCTGCTCACCCGGGTGTCCGTAGCTGATGTCTGAAGCACCCTTTCTGGCAGTGGTGGCTCTGTTGTCTGCCCTGGGACTCTCCTGGTGGCCTGTTAGTCTGTTGCTCCCCACCCCAAGCCAAGGATTGGTCTCAGCAGAAACGCTTGCATCACTGCCTCCCAGGTAAAAGCTGAGACACACCTCAGTTCCTACAGCAATGGAATCCTTTGTTGGAAGCTAAATGAGACGTTCACAGGCCAAAGACAAGAGTCGAATAGGAAGGTACCAGATGAATAACACATTAATCATGGCGTGGAAGTAGAGAGCTGGCCCTGGTCACACTTAAAAAAAAAATCTAGTTGGCTTCTTACGATCACAGCTGAAAAACGAGAAAGCAGAAGAGGAAACAGAAAATTCCCCAGATCTACTTGTGGAAAATCTCTCGTTTTAAGGCTGACTGTGTATGGGCAAGGGGTGCATCTTAATTATTAATGTGTGTTATTGAAGGGTCTACAAACAATCAAGAAAGGAGAGCACCATAGTTAGCCACTATGAGTGCAGGGTTTGAATAAAGTCAATTAGAAATAATCAGAAACAGACAGCTCCATGGGTGCGCTGCGGTTTGAAGTATATGATTAATGCATTGCGGAATCCGATTGTGTTGATGCTGAAGTGACATCCTATTGTGTCTTTGTTCACTTATAACTGAGGGAAAGTAGATAAACTGTCAGATAAGTTATCGCAGTGCTCTTTTAATTACTCCTTTAATTTCCCGAGGCAACCTGCCTGCACACTGCTGCATGATCAGAAGCACCCCAACATCTGGACTGCATCCCAGGTTAGGGGAGGGAGCTAGATCTTTGCTGGTTTCACAATATTCAAAGAAGGTCTTGAGGAAGAACAATTTTTATCTTTGAAAGTTTTCATGCATCATTTTAGAAGTATTTTGTTTCAGGGAATTCATTTAATCCTAGAGCATTTAGCAGAAAAGGTTGTGTAGGCCAGGAATTTTAAAAAAATAACCTGATAAGAAACATTTTGTCTGTTTCTTTTTAAATTGTGGTGAAATACACAGGAATGTTAATACAAAAATTTAAAAAATTACACCTGGTGTGTGTGTGTGTGTGTGTGTGTGTGTGTGTGTGTGTGTGTGTATCTGTGTGTATGTATAGCAGGACAGAGAACAACCTTGGGTGTCATTTCTAAACTGCTATCTGCTTTCTATCTGTCTGTCTGTCTATCTATCTATCTATCTATCTATCTATCTATCTATCTATCTATTTATTTAGAATAGACTCTCACTATGTATCCCTTGCCTGGACTGGAACTCTCTATGTAGACCAGACTGGTCTTGAACTCCATGTCTTCCTGCCTCAGCCTTCTGCATGCTAAGACTGCAGACGGGCACCATCACATGCAGGTTGAGAATGTATTAATTTTTCAATCAAAAAGGTAAGTTTCTTAAGAAATAATGTGAAGAAAGCAAGGCTTTGTGAGTAATATTCCAATAGGCAGGGAAGAAAAGACAAGCCAAGCATTTTTTTCCCAGAATTTATTACCTTGCAATTCTTTAGATTATTCTTGAGCTAACGGCAAAGAGATCCACAGGCAGATGGGGCTCTCTGATTATTATTATTATTATTATTATTATTATTATTATTTGTCTCTGTGCCTTTAACAGTTCCTTTGTATTTGGCTGTTCTGGGTTACATAAGGCAAATTCCATGCAAGTGTATGATGTACCTGTGGCATGTTCTCCCACATCCTGCTCCCCTTCTGTTCCCAATAACTTTCCCAGACAGTTTTGTTTCTACTTTACGCCATCTATGCATATATGATTGTGTGTGTTTATATTAAATCTAGGACCCACAAATGAGAGAAAACGTGTGATCTTTGTCTTTCTGAGATTGATGCAATTACTTTAATATGATTGTCTCCATATGAATCAATATTTTGACAAATGACATACCTTCCATGTTTCTTTATGACTGAAAAACATTCCACTGTGTATACAGACCATATTTCCCTTATCTATTCTTCTGTTGATGGACACGTAGATTGGTTCCATAACTAAGTTATTGTGAAAATTCAGTAAACATGGAAGATATGCAAGAATTGCTGTGATATGTTGACTTGGAATCTTTTGGGTAAATACCTAGTGTGGTATAGCTTGGTTATATGGTACATCTATTTTCAGTCTTTTGAGGATCCTCCATACTGACTTACATGGTGGCTGTAAGCCCATGACTTCTGTTCTTTGAACGATGGACCTCTTAGCAAGGTAAGTACTCTGGTATAGCTCTGTTTATGTGGTTGTAAAGTTAATCTGGAGGGTGATTCTAGGTAGTGTCTTCTACACTTAATGGGACTTTCTCTTGCTACTTAATTTGTGTTTGGAGTTAAAGAGGTTGTGAACTGTCATGTGGTGGTGAGAATTTGAACCCGGGTCCTCTGGAAGAACAGACAGTGCTCTTAACCATTGAGTGTTTTCCAGTGCTTTCTGTCTGAGCAATGGTGCTATTATTCTTGTGATAATGGCTTGGAAATCCAAGCCTAGCTTGAACTGGCTCTTGTTCAAGAGACTAAAATCAAAATGAGAATCATAATAATAACAATTAAAGGGGAACTTCATTGTATATGTTGGTGATGTGCCCCAACTAATGTACCATGTGAAGACAGGAGAGGTTGAAAGCAGATCCAACACAAACTGAAAAATTCATCTTCTCTTTGCTGGAAATTGAACCTCGGAAGCCAAGCAATGAGAGCGAATACTTATTCAAATGGGCAGAGCCTCCAGAAGTTTCCATGACGTTTTTGAAGCTCGTTATCTAGAGTAGCTCTCTCATCCATCAAGCACAGAACACTAATTAGACCTCGGCCTCCCTGGCAGGCCTTCGCTGGCTTCCATTGCTTCCACTGGAAACATGTATATAGTCCATGTCACATTTACTACTTTTTTATGTTTTATTGTACTTGGATGTTCACAAGTTCATGAACTGAGATTAGTGCCACCAATCAAACATACACCTGTCTTGTGATATGGCTTGCAAAGAGTATGGGTCTGTCTTCTTTTGTTTTTTTTCAAGGCAGTGGGAACTATATACTTCTTCCATTCTGATCATCCAGGGGAGACATCCAGACATTCCAGGAAGTCTGACAGTGCTGCAGAGAACAGTATACATTTAATTAGTGGGAACCAAGCTCTTGTCCCACAATGCTTCACCATGCTTCTGTGATTCTTGGGAATATTTTTAAAGAAAGCATAATGTAATCTTTTTTTCTTCTTGGCGTGTGTTTCCTTGTGGTATCAAGGATTAAACCCAGGACTTCGCACGGGCCAACTGAGCAGTCTATTACTGAGCTACATCCTGACTTATATGCTGACTCCAGTCCAGACTTCAGAGGGTAAATATACATTTTAAAAATGAATGTATTTGGGAACCAGGTCAGGCTCTCTTTGCTCTGAGTTGGTCTGATTTAGTAATTGCTTACTTGTGGGAATGTGTTTTTTTTTTTTTTTCAAGGTAATGAAATGTATGAGTGAGAAGTTTTCCAGATGAACCTCACTGTAGATTTAGAATAAACTTACCATTGGTTCCTGTGATTGTTAGAGGTAAAACTGACAGACTTGAGTCCTTTTACAAAAATGTATATTGAAGTCATAAGTTCCTTTCTTCTCCCAGCCACCCTAGCCAAGTTCCTAGTGTCTCTCTTATGGCAGAGACAAGGATTACAACCTTGTTCTTGCTCAAGTCGCTACTCACTAACAGCCTGTATGCTGGTTTTATTTTTTTTAAAGATGCTGTCTCCCATACTGGGTAGTGGTGGTGTATGCCTTTAATCCCAGCAGGTAGAAGGCAGAGGCAGGGAAATCTCTGAGTTCAAGGTCAGCCTGGTCCAGGATGGCTAGGGCTACACAGAAAAATCCTGTCTTGAAAAACCAAGAAACGAACAACCAAATCCATGTATAACTTTCTGAACAGAACACTAGCAATGCAGACATTAAGATCAACAATTAATAAATGGGACCTCATGAAACTAAAAAGTTTCTATAAGGCCAAAGACACCATCAATAGAACAAAACTGCAACCTACAGAATGGGAAAAGATTTTCACCAACTTCATATAGCAGTTGATAGATAGAGGACTAATATCCAAAATATATAAAGAACTCAAGAAACTAGATCTCAAGAAATAATCCAATTAAACCATGGGGTACAGATCTAACCAGAGAATTCTCAATAGAAAAATCTCAAATGGCTGACAAAAACACTTAAAGAAACATTCGATGGCCTTAGCCATCAGGGAAATGCAAATTAAATTGACTTTGAGAGTCTACCTTACAGCAGTCAGAAGGCCTAAGAAACAGCTCATGCTGGTGAGGACGTGCAATAATGGGAACTTTGTTGGTGGGAATGAAAACTTGTTCAGCCACTAGGAAATCAACATGGCAGTTCCTCAGAAAACTGGGAATTGATCTACTTCAAGACTCAGCTGTATCACTCTTGGACCTATACCCAAAGGATGCTCCATCCTACCACAAGGACACTTGTTCATTCATGTTCACTGTGGCTTTATTGATAATAGCCAGAAACTGAAAACAACATAGATGTCCCTCAGCTGAAGAATGGATAGAGAAAATGTGGTACAATTACACAATGCACTATCACCTAACAGTTACAAAAATGGCATTGTGAAATTTGCAGGCAAATGGATGAAACTAAAAAAAAAAATCATCCTTTGCTGGGGGATGTCATTCTGTATGCTGTGAATATATGTTGTTCCTATTGGTTAGTAAATAAGCTGCTTTGACCTATGGCAAGGCAGCTTAGAGGCAGACGGGGGGGGGGGGGGGGGGGGGGAGAAAGACAGGAAGAAGAAAGGCAGAGGCAGGAGAAAAGCCAGCCTCCCACCCAAGGAACAACATGCCAGCAGATCAGTAAGCCATGGAACACATGGCAAAACATAGATAAATAGAAATGGGTTAATTTAAGATACAAGAGCTAACTAGCAAGAGGCCTGCCATAAAACATACAGTTTGTAAATAATATAAGCCTCTGTGTGTTTACTTGGGTCCCAGCAGCTGCAGGATGGCAGGTGAGAGAGATTTGTCTGGACCACAGGGTGGTGGTGGGGGGCTGGACTGGAGAAACTTTCCAACTACAATCCTTAGTGAGGTAGCCCAGACCCAGAAAGACAAATGTGGTATGTACTCACTAATAAGTGGATATTAGCTGGTACATAAATGATAATCAGGCTACAAACCACAGACCCAGAGAGGGTAGGTAAAGAAAAGGGCTCTAGGGGAGACACATGGATCTCTCTGGGGAAGGGAAATAGAATAGATTTTGTGGGTGGACTGGGGGTGGATGAGGATGGGAGTGGGAGGGATTAAGTGGGGGGGGCAATGAGATGGAGGGAGAGAGTCCAGGGAGGGATGGCTAGAATTGGGGAGTATTTGGGGCTTGTGTGGACACCTAATACAGTGGAAACTTCCTGGAATCTACGAGGATGACCTTAGTGAGGACTCCTAGTAATGGAAGATCCAGAGTCTAAACTGGCCATTTTTGTAGCTAGGCAAGGCTTCCAGTGGTAGGCTGGGTTGCATGCAGTTGAGTTGTTGGCCCAGGGTCCCATTTACCCAGGCTGAAGCTAGGACAGTGGGTTGTTCTCTGAAAACTGATAGTGGGTCCCTATTGCTGAGGACATCAGCACACAGCTTATTGAACTGAGAGAGGCTGAACTGGTGTTTGCATGGAGCCTTCACCCCTACATTCTGGCGTCCTTGGTGTGAGAAGGTAATCTGCAGGTTACTGAAAAAGAAACCTGGACACTAACCTAGCCACAAAACGGTCGACCTACAATCTGTCCTCCTTGTGAGATGTACTGGGGTAATGGTGGCACAGAACTTGTAGGACTGGCCAACCAATGTCTGGCTTACCTTGAAGCCCATGCCATGAGAGGGAGCCCATTCCTGACACTGCTTGAATGACCAGGAACCAGGACAGCGCAGAGATCTCAGATTGGTGCCTTGTTCCCCATTTGTCAGCAGAGGCTTCCTCTGGCAGCATATGGGAGTGGGTGCAGAGACCCATGTCCAGACACTAATGAGAGAGTCTGAATTGCAGCTCTCCATTGGGTCCCTTCCCTTGCAGCTTTAGGGAACCTCATGGAAGAGGAGGAGGAAATACTGTTGGAGTCAGAGGGAGACGAGGACACCAGGAGAACCTGGCCCACCAAATCAGCTAGTCAAGGCTCATAAGGGCTCACAGAGCCTGAAACGGCAAGCACGGGCCTGCATGGGTCCACACCAGGTATATGTTACGGCTGTTAGCTTGGTGTTTTGTGGGAGTCCTCTCCTAACAGAGGGAGCAGGTTTGTCTCTGACTCTTTTGTCTGCTATTGGGACTCTTTTCCTATTGGGTTGCTTTGTCCAGCCTCAATCTGAGGGCTTTTGCCTTGTCTTATTGTATCTTGTTTTGTAGTATTTGGTTGTTGTCTCTTGGAGGCCTGCTCTCTTCTGAAGCAAACCTAGGAGGCGTGGATCTGGTGGGAGGGGCACTCAGAGGAGTGGAGGGAGAGGGAACTGTAGGTGGGATGTATTGTAAGATGGAAGAATCTATTTTCAATAAAAAAGATACTGTCTACTGTGTATTAAAGAGAATCTAATCTGCCTATTACAGCTTTAAATACCACAGGATCCTCGACTTCTACTTTCTATTGGTTGAATTGTACCAGTTTCATTACTAGCAATTCTTAGGGAGATTAAAAAAAATTTTTTTTTGAGACAGGGTTTCTCTGTGTAGCTTTGGAGCCTGTCCTGGAACTCGCTCTGTAGACCAGGCTGGCCTGGAACTCACAGAGATCCGCCTGCCTCTGTCTTCTGAGTGCTGGGTAAAAATAATTTTTGTGAATTAAGTCACAACCCATTTCTTCTTCTAAGGGAAGAAATATCAAGTGGGATATTCCACTGGCTTCTCAACCCCTTACTGGAGATGTAGTGACCACTGGTCAGCACCTGGGCTCTCTGTCACGGCACACATGCTGCCGGCGGAAGGATGCTGTCTGTAAGCAGCACGACACACTGAGAAGAAGCGGTCCAAAGATCTCAGTTTTCAGTGCAGTGGGGAACCACCGCTGTGCCGTGGCAAGGTAAGGGCGTGTATCTAACTGCAAGTAACGTGTCAACCTAATTCTTCAAGGCCTGCGCATTTTTGACTCAAGACTCATGTTTTACCAGTGAGGTACTGGGCATCTATGCTCGTGTGACTAGTAGTTCCCAGGAAATTCGCAAGACCTGTAAAACTTGCACAACTCACTGCGCTCTGTGATTTTTCTATTGTATCCTAACCAGAAGTTATGAGACACTTCCTGAAATGATTAACTGCTGAGAGTAGAAATTTCAAAAAGGTTTTGTCACTTCTTCTTTTCAGGGGACAGAATAGCACTACCCCATGAGAACCTACTTTGCATTCACCTTGTGGCTGAAAAATGCTGACCTACAGTTTGGAATATGTTTGGTTGGCCTTTCTTTGCAACATCATCATTGTACCCCTTGACATTAAGGGTAGACTCCACCATCTACTTAAATTGTTCACGAATCTGTCTTAGTGAGATATGTTGGTTAGTCTACAGAAATTTTCTATACTGTTTCACATTGCTTTGCTTCAGACTATAATTACAATTTGCTTTCTTTGTTTAAACTTCTCTAGGATCCCAAGGGTTACTTAGTCTGAACATTAGATGTGTCTGTCAAAGAACAATCCTTTGAACCAAGACTAGACCAGATGCAGCATATGTGGCCCCCTTTCTAGAAACTTGATCTAAAGAGGGATGAACACAGAGAAGACTCCACCTCTCTCTTCCCTCACCATGATGGCTGCTCCATGAGTCATGTTAAGGTTAGTTTCTGGTGAATTATACAAAAGACAAATTTGATGGTTGTTTGTTCTCATCCCTTATCTTGTGCAATATAGTGGCTTAGTATTAATCTTCTATTCTCTGGTGCAGAATCAGGCTGACACATTCTCAAGATACCCTTTTATTGCTTTAGAAATAGAAGAGGCACAGTGCAGCCTGGTCAGACATCCACTTGGAGGAAGTGATGAGCTCAGGCTACTTAACCGCTAGGTAAGAGTGTCCCTGCTCTAAACATCCTCAACATTCAGTCAGTCTACCGATGTTTTCTTATTTTTGAAGAGGAACTACATTTTTTATAATTAGTGTTTTCATAGGAGTCAGGTGATATCTTTAGTGTTTTCACATTTATCATCACATATTTGCATGTGGTACTTTCCTTAGGAAAATTTAATTCCTAGAAACATTTAAGGGGAAAGTATAGAAAAAAAATGCAGAAAACAAGTAACTTTGCTGGAGTAATGAGAAATTAGATAGTGACATGAGAAAATAATCTATTTAGAATCTTAGCTAAAAATGATCAAATATTTGGAAGTAATTTTCCTAAGGATTCACAGAAGATAATTAAAGAAGGCGATTAAATACAAGAAAATAACAGTAAGATATTATGTTCTTGGGCGAGACAAATTGCTGTTGTAACGTAACAAATCTTTTTTAAAAATCTGTCCTTTTTCAGGACTGACTGTAGTCTAAGCAGTGCATGGAGCTGGGGCACTAGAAGACCACATGGAAGAAAAACAAGTTCCTAAATTCTCAGAAAGGAAAAACTGAGGCTGATATTATACTGAGTGGTAGAGTGTGTGATTACCATGTGCGACGCCATGGGTTCAACTCCTAGCTCATTTTGCCCAATGAAATTCAATAATAACAAAAACATAACCATTGAGAAGAAGGCTAAAGGGTCTTGCTTTATCAAAAATTACCGTAGTGCTATTATCCCCGAAGTAACTATTAGAAGTGGTGCTTCTGGGGGCCTAGAGAGTGGCTCAGTAGTAGAGTGGCCTTGAGTTTGATTTTCAGCACCTACATTGGGTGGCTCACAATTACTTGTAACTCTAGCCCCACAAGGATGCTCTGCCTCCACCAGCACCTGTGTTCATGATCACATGCCCCTCCTACATGCACATGATTAAAAATAAAAATAAATGTATTTTTTTTAAAAAAAAAACTATTGCTTCTGAACTCAGGGCTCTCATGGAAGGCTTTGGCTACAGCAAGGCTGACTTTGCTTCTAATTCTTTCTTTGTTCCTGTTGCAGACAGAAGAAGAAATAGTCTAGTTATAAGCTTGGGAGATGGTATCAAGTTGGTTCAGCCACCATAACCTTGTCTCCTTGGTTCCCCATCTAGGGCTTTCTTTAGGGGGCTATACTGATGAGCAGACACATGCTAATCTTATTCTAGCTAGAGTTCAGCAGGACACACTCCATACAATGGTAGTGCTAGTGTAGGCTATACAATGGCTGGGCAAGTCATGTTCTGAGATGGGGGTTTCCGTGCATCCAGTGGTTGCCTGTCTCACCCATGCCAGTCACCATTCAGGTTACCTAGAATACTGCTTTTGTCTGTTTCTTTTCATTTGTTTCTCAATTGCTCCCACTATGTAGAGGTGAAAAATGTTAGTGCCCCAACACTCGATGAGAATGGCATTGTTCCACAAGTAGATAAATAAGATAAACAGAAGGCAGAAAGCAGAATACTTTGCAAACAATAATAAGAATTAATTTAAGAAATCCCAGTTGACTTCCTGGGATATGTATTGAATCCCATTGCATAAGAAGACCAAGATATAAAATTGCACATATTTTTACATGTATTAATATGTGGCTATATATGTATATGTTTTATATGGTTAAAAATGATTGCTTGAATAAAGAGAAAATACGAAGGACAAATGCTAAGCTATTAGAGTAAATTTTCACATAAAATATTGTTACTAGTACATATTCCATGGAGGGGAAGAGTCATTCAACTAAGAAGAAGATGGGAAAGGTTTCATTGGAACCTCTTATCACTGTCTTACTTTTATGTTACTATTTTAATTTATATATTAACACATCATATTTATGCATGTATTAGTTAGGGTTTCTATTGCTGTGAAGAGACACCATGACCATGGCAACTGTAACAAAGGAAAACATTTAGTGGGCTGGCTTATAGTTCAGAGGTTTAGACCATTACCATCATGGTGGAACATGGCGGTGTATAGGCAAACATGGTGCTAGAGAAGGAGCTGAGAGTCCTATATCTTGACCTGTAGGCAATGGGAAATGAGCTGAGACATTGGGCATGGCTTGAGCATATATGAGACCTCAAAGCCCACTCCCACAGTGACACACTTCCTCCAACAAGGCCATACCTACTCCAATAAAGCCATACCTTCTAATAGTGACATTCCCTATGAGCTTATGGGGGCCAATTACATTCAAACTACCACATTCACCTATGCCAAATATAATATATGCATCTGAAAAATAAAATATTTTGATTAAATTGTGCTTTTATTTTTTCAAAGCAGTTGATATTTAAAACTATCTAGAAAACATGAACTTGGCCCTATCATGAAAAGTTATATATAATTATTATTTTAGAGCTTTGACTACTAACAAAAACACCATACAAACATTGAACTACTGAATTTCTTTGAACCACATGTTTTCCTCTCAATGAGAAATGCAGTCTGAAGACAGGATGATACACATGCTGTGCGGAAGGCGTTGGCGGTATGACCAACTACACGCTTTTTCTTCTACTATGGCTGATAGGGTTGGACATTTGAAGAGAGAAACAGCAGCAGGACTGAGGAAGAACATTCCTTTCACCGTGGCTTGAAATGAAAAGCCCAGTGAGCATCTTTTATTGTTTGGAAATAGCATCCTTATTGTGGAGGATAAGAGTTTTGCAGTCCTGGCAACGGGTGTTTATAGAAAATGACCTTGCTAATAGCTCTGAGACTCACCAGCAAATTTCTAGGGACATGAAAGATTTTTACAAAGGGATTCCAGGGCTGAGATGTTTGCTCAGTGACAGAGTACTTGCTTTTAGCATGCCAAGATCCTGGGTTCAATTCTCAGCACCATCAAAAACAAAGAAAAAGGAGGAGAAAGAAGATCCCAGATCTGTTGATGGAAGGCACAGTCCAGCATAAATGGGTAGATCCTAAAAGGTGAATGTGTTGCCAGCTGTCCTCATCATCAATTCAAGGAAATGTCTTTGGAAAGTCTACTGAGATGTGCAAGCCTACTGAGATGTGAGCCAAAATCTGCATCAGTGGGTTTAATCCAAGAGCCCAACAGGAATTCCAAGTGGCAGCTTGAGTCATGTCGTTATGTCTTAAATCAAGACAGTCTTGAATAAAGTACGTAACATGAAAGAGCATGCAGTTCAAGAGAGTGGGACTCTTCCAAAGGAGTAGAGCATGAGTTCTGAGCGGGGAGGGTCCATACCTGCCACTTTCCACTTCTCAGCTGGTTCAGAACTTGATTCGCACTATGCACTTATTGAGTATGTGAGTACATGGACTCATCACTGGGTGAGAGTGAAGAGATGAGGGGAATTGAATATGGTTCTTAGGTAGGCTCCAGATGTGCCAGAGATAGAGCAAAGGATCTCCTACTGACTGCCCTTAACTCCTTTCAGGCTACAGTCTAAAGACCATCAACACCTATACAGTTGACTTCAGCCAGACCTGGAAGCTGAGATTCAGTGAATACATACTTAATTGTGCTGCTCAGTATTTATTTAAATATTAATTAGCTTACCCTAAATGCCCTGCATTAGAGATGTTATTAACTCTGTTTCACCAGAGAGCCAAGGCTCTGAAGTAATAAATGATGGATTTCACCCAAAGTCACAATACTGGTATGCTGAGGTTTTGGGCCAGATCTCGGCCTCTCAAGAGGCATCATCATGGAGCATTATGTAACTTGACAAGAAGTAGGATAGTCATCTGCAAGTACCTCACTGGTGGGTTGGAAACAAAACAGACTTATGTGCCATGGTCCTAGTTTTCTAAAATCATGATAGTTATTGGAATGTCAAATATCTTTATATCTGTATGTTTCTCATAGTGGGATTTTAATTTTGTCTTTGTCCCCATTTCCTGGCTCATAGACTAGATTTGCCTTTTTGTCTTGGACCTGTCCCTAAAGAAATTCTCTGTCCTATCTTTGTACAATGGCAGGTTGTAAGATCCCCTCCTCATCCCAGAGTGGTTCTGTGCATGCCCAGCAGGGAGGCATGGTGCTCAGAGAAGCCAAGAAAAATACTGAAGTGGACACACCCAGTCTGGTAGCAATTGTTCCCACACAATGAAGTCTGCATAAAGACCCAAAAGACTGAGTCCAGAGGACTTCTGGACCCTTAGTACGAGGAAGATAGAAGCTTCAGAGAGGGTGTGGGGGCTTCTTGCTCCTTCTCCCAGACCTTCCCCTCTTCATCTTTACCTGTGTCCTTTATAATATCCTTTATAGAAAAATCTGGTAAACGTTTCCCTGAGTTCTGGGAGCGTTCAGAGAAATTAATGGAATCTGGAGGATGATATTAATTTCTAATTGGTGGGTCAGAAGCAAGGCGATGTAACCTGGGGTTTGTGACTGACATTCAAAGCATGCGTGGGCAGCCTGGGGACCAAATCCTCAAACCCTGAAGTTGACACTGGCTGTAGGTGGGCGGTGTCAGGCTGAATTGGTTTGGAGGGTACCCGGAGCTTCTGCTGTAGATTTGCAGATGGCTTGCTTGCTGCTGGCTAACAATCCCCCTGACTCTCACAGTCACAGAAGTGTTCTCTGTTGATGTTTGTGTGTGACAGGAGAGAGACATGACAGTTTTACTGCCTATTTTGTGTCCAATTTCTTCTTTCCCTTTTTCTGTTCCTCCCTGACTCCTCACCTCTCTGACACAGGTCTTGCTGTATTGACCAGGCTAGGCAACATTCACTCTAGGGGCGTGTGTTTGAAATGGATGATGTAATGTTTTCATCCTGGGTATTTTCACTACTCTAAAAATGTCTGTGCTCTGCTGATTAATCCTCCTTTCAACCTTTAATAGACACTGATCTTTACTATTTCTACAGTCTTACCTCTTGCATAGTGTCAGACAGTTGGAATCACACATTAGGTAGCTGCATAGCAGTATCTGCAGAGGCCTGGAGATGGTGTAAAATCATCGGAACTGGAGTTACAGGCAGTTCTGAGATACTACGTGGGTGCCGGGAATGCAGCCTGTGTCCTTTGCAGGAACAGCAAATGCTCTTAACTGAAGAGCGATTGCTAGAGTCTCTTCTTAGGTTTTTGTTATTAGTAGTCTGCATCATCTCTCTATTTTTCTCATCCCAGCTAGAAGGTCATAAATTTTATTAATATTTGTAAAAAGCCAGCTTGTGATTTTATTGGTTATCTTTACTGATTTCTTATTTTTTAATTCCTTGATTTTTTGCTCTAATTTTCATTATTTTTCTTTGGATTCAACTCATACTTCATTTTGCATTAACCTTTTCTCTGTTCTTGTCTTCTTCATTTTTCCTTTCTCCCACCCTTTTCTTCTCCCCCCTTCTCTTTCTTCTTTCTTGTTGAGACAAGACTTGCTACAATTTAACTTTGAATTCACAATCCTCCTGCCTCTGCCTTCAGAGTGCTGGGATCGTATGTGTATGCCAGCACATCCAGTTCATTTTTACTATTTATGTCAGAAACTAGAATTATTGACTTTAGATTTTTTTCTCCTTATTGAACATATATATTCAGGACTACAAATTCCTCTCTGAAGTCTTCTTTCTGTCTTTTAAAACCCTGCAGTGTTTCAAAAGTCATGCTTTCATTTAGTTCAAAATATTTAAATTTGAGATTTCTTCTTAGACTCATGTATTATTGACTTTTTAATTAATAAATAAAAACACAAACGTTTGTTGAAAATACAAATGAAAAAAAATTGTCACCAAATTCTCAGATTACCTCTGTTCACCCTTAGAAGTATATGTCTTCTCTGTAAAATCACGGGCATCTTCTTTGCTGGGTGTTTGAGAGAAAGAATAAGATAACTACATAAGTATCTGAAGTAAAAATATCCACAATTAATAATTTTTATGAGTATTGGTCAAATAACAAAGTGTATTAAGGTTGATCTAATTTTTAGATTGCCCTCTCCTTTGTTAACATATATATGTATACAACTGTGTGTTTGTAAATATATAGATGTTTCTGGAGGAAAAAGGAAAAGAAAATCCTCCTAGATAAGCATGCAAAAAGCAGGGAGTACACAGTATATCCAATTCCCTCTCCTCACAAATCTCTTCCTGTTGCTTTTGTATCACATTCTTTTTTTAAACAAGAGTCTACTGTATGTGCTCTTTGTCCTTGGTTTTTTCTGTGAATGATCTTACCTTCTCTATGTTAATGAACATCTTCTGTGATACTCAGATCTTATTTAAATCTCAAATCAACAACATCAAACAACAGCCCCCCCCAAAAAAAAAGGCTTTTAGAGTTGATTTGTCCAATCCAAAGGTCTGACTCAGCCAAGTCCCACCTTCCATGCTGTTTATTCTGTGATGGTTAGTCTTGGTTGCTAATGTTAAGTACCTTCGAAGAGTGCATCTCAATTGAGAAATTGCTCCCATCAGATTGGCCTATGAGGCACTTCCTTGATTGCTAATTGACATAAGTTCCTAGTGATCTGTAGTGGTGCTCTGTTTAGCCCTTGATTTGAATTCCCAAGCACTTCACTTGTTATGGTCCAGCCACTGTAGGTGATGGCATCCCTGGGCAGGTAGGTGGTCCCGAGTTGTATAGGAAGTGAGACTGAACAAGCCAGTGGGAGCAAGCCAGTAAGCAGCTCTCCTCCACAGCTTCTGCTTCAGTTCCTGCCTCCAGGTTCCTCCTACCCTGACTTCCCATCTTCAGGGATAGACTCTAACTTGTAAGTCAAATTGGCCCTTTTCTCCCCAGGTTGCTTTAGGTCAGTGATTTATCACAGCAACCAAAAGCAAGCCAGGACCCCACAATAGATGCCTTCTGTTATGATCTTTATAGACATCAGCTTCTGCGTGTCTGAGCCAGTTATTCCCACAGATGTCCCATTTTTGTGTTGACCTCGCAGTCGAGTTTACTTGACGCCCCATCCTTTACTATTTCCAGTCCTCTGCCTTTTTCTTATTGTCTCTAAGGATTCATTAGATTCACATCAAAAGGTTTGATGAATGATGCATTCTGTCTGCTGCTGTGGGATGTTCTGTATGGCAAATGTGTTGCTAATAAAACACTGATTGGTCAGTGGCTAGGCAGGAAATGTAGGCGGGACTAACAGAGAGAATAAAAAAAACAGGAAGGCAGAGGGAGTCTCTGCCAGCCACCGCCAGGACAAGCAGCTTGTAAAGATGCCGATAAGCCACGAGCCATGTGACAAGGTATAGATTTACAAAAATGGATTAATATAAGATATAAGGACAGTTAGCAAGAAGCCTGCCACGGCCATACAGTTTGTAAGCAATGTAAGTCTCTGTGTTTACTTGGTTGGGTCTGAGCGGCTGTGGGACTGGCAGGTGAAAGAGATTTATCCTGACCGTGGACCAGGCAGGAAAACTCTAGCAACAGTCTGCCTCATTTTGCATCTCATCAGAAGGTGGAGTCTGAGTCTGAGTTGATTGATTCACTTGCCTATTTCTCTTTCTTTCTTTCTTTCTTTCTTTCCTTCTTTCTTTCTTTCT
>CABHPQ010175709.1:6425-25988 GCA_902168405.1 Peromyscus aztecus
CAAACTTCTCTGCCTCTTTCCCACCCTGACCAAGAGCATGGTGGCCTCCCTGAGCAAACCTCCCTGCTTCATTGCCCGCCTGGTTGACCCCATGGTGGACCCCATGATGGATGATGTTGTCTGTCTCCTTCCCAACCTGTCCAGCGGCGTGGTTGACCCCATGGGTTAACTTCTCTGCTTCCCTTCCTGCTTGTCCGACGCCATTGTTGATGCCATGGGCTACTTTGTCCAAGCCATGGTCCAACTCCTTGCCGGCCTGGCTCCCCATGTGGCTAAGTCCATCAAAAACTTTCTCCACTTCCCTTCCAGCTTGAGTGATTCCATTATTGATGCCTTCAAGGGCCTTGCCCACCTCTCTCTCTGCATTGCTCAGCCCTCGGCTGAACCCTTCTATGACCTTCTCAATGGGATCATCATGGGCTGCCCATGCAGGCAGAGCCCCCAGGAGCAGTAGGAGGCAACAGGACCTGAGCAAATTGGCGAGATCCATGTTGTTGGGAAGGCAGGGAGGATGCAGAGAGGAGCTGGGGGAGCGAGGCCGCTATTTATCCTTTGCTTCCCTCCCTCTTCTCCACCCACCATGACTCAATTGCCCTGTGAGGCTCTGACTTAGTTCCCAGTCAGGGAGGTGTTTCCCAAAGACATTTGGAGTTGAGCAATGAAAAGGAAGAGGAGGAAGACAGGATGAATCATAGAGAAGATCCTAGCATCTTTGCTCTTTGACCCGCTCAGGCCCTCCACCCCAGTACAGGGTTCTGCCCTGCTCAGCCCCTCCTGTTTGCCTTTCTCCCCCACTGGCCATCCTCCTTGCTCATGAACCCACCTTCAGGCATCCTCCATACCTAACCACCTTGTCAGCCCTCTTAGAGATCTAAACATACAGCTTGCCCAGCTGGATAATTCTGGAAAAGTGGAAAGCAGTCAGAGAGGACGACAGAACCCCAGGAGGTGAGGGAGTTACCAGATTTTGTTCTTGGGGTCCCCTCCCCCCACCCCGTTTCTGCTCCAGTTCCTCCCACGCTCCTCTCATTACTGCCTGATGGCTTTGCCCGTGCCGGGAAGCCAGAGTGTCAGCTTGTTGACTCCACCATGCTACACCTGGCTCAGATGGCCGCATCACAGAAAGCCAGCCCTTCCTGACCACCCCAGGCACAATGTGGTATCACAGGTATGACAATTACGTTCTGTGACATCATCCTTCTCTTTCTATAGTAATTATTGCAATCTTAAATTGCATTTAGTTTTTAATAGTGTGTCTCACCTTCTAGACTGTACACTTCCAGCAAACAGGCCCTTTGTGCTGGATACTGCTAGAGCCCCAACTTGCAGGACATTAACTGGGGCTCAGTAAGTATTCATAGATGGAACACATGGATGGATTGGAAGCCAAAGGGATATAGTCCAGGCCTGAGCCCATCTCACCGGGTGCTGGAGGGAAGACGTACCTGGGTCCCCAAAGCTGCATGGGGAGAGCTGCAAACTTTGAAACAAGGATCACATGTTCATGACAGAATCCAGGCCTCTTTCCTCCCAGCCCGTAGGCAAGGGCAGGGGGACTGATTGTCATGAACTGGGAGAGGACGCAGTGGTACCTGAAAAGCCAGTTGAAGCAGCCCTGGGGAGAAGCTCTGGAGACCTGGTGCAGCAGCAGCTGTCTCAAATATCTGGGCTGGGGGCCAGGACCTTTTTCTTCCTGTCTTCCTCCCCTGGAGCCTCCAATGCGCTGTGACCTGAAGCCCCGAGCATTGCCCTATTGGCTCAGGTTATGAGGGAAGCACCTTGGAGCCTGGCCTGGGGTTGAAGTCTAGCGTTCGAAGGAAGGGCAAGCAGTGGCTGTTGGATCTTCCCCGGTGTGTATAGCTGGGGGATAGTTTAGAGGGAGGTGGACAAGAGTGGGTGAGGGACAGTTGGGTGAAGATATTTAGGTTTTAATGCCAACGGTGAGGCTGAGCGCGGGGTGGCAGTGGGAAGGCCAGGCATGGAGGAATGCACAGGGTGTGCACCCGTGTTGGTGGTAAAGCTATGTGTGTGGGTGCCCAGGTGTGGCTGAGAAGCAGCACGTGTTTTCCACTTCAAACCAGGCCATGAGGTGGTCCCCTTAAAGAAACAGTAGCCACACCCAAAACCAAACATCCCAGAAACAGGGACCCTGGAGTCTCTCTGCCTTCCCTGTCTCTGACAGCAGAGGGTGGCTAATTGGGACACTCTGCAGAGTGGATCTGTTACCCAGTTTCTGCTCCAATGACAAAGGCAGATCTCTATGCAATCTTGGGCGTGGCACTCCAGCCTGAAGCATCTCTAAATGATAGAGAGTCAACGGCCAGGCAGAGAAGTGAGCCAGAGTGTGGTGGGGGATCAGACTCCTGGTCCACCCTAAGATAGATATAAAAGGTATCCTGTCTTTTCTGTGTTTTGTTGTGACAGGGTCTCACGTAGCCCAGAATGACCTGGAACTCATCCTATGTCAGAGGTTGGCTGGCCTTGAATTCTTGATCCTCCTGATGGCTGAGTGCCGGGATTGCAGGCACATGCCACCACTCAATAATTTTCTTTTCTAGCCTTCTCTCCCTCCATCAGCTTTCTGTCCCCATTTGCCAACGGATTCAGGACATCTCATCTTTCTCCCTAACTGGTGCCAGCAGCCTCTGGCAATCCATTTGTGCTGGTTCTTTGATGCCAGTGGAAGAAGTTCAGAATTCGGGGTATCACATTTTACGTCACAGTGCCCCAAAGAAGTATGTAATATATGTTCCCACAAAGTGTTTGCCTGTCCAAGGATGTCACAGTGAGTGCCTGACTCGGCCCCCTCTGCCGAGGGACTGCCTAGGGCTCCCCAGCTCAGGCTAGGGTCTGCCACAGTCAGAAAAGTAGATAGCCCACTCGCCAAGGGCAGGCATCTACTCCCTGGTATTTGGCAGTTCGGCCCACAGCATCCATCTGAAGCAGCTTGTTGGGGGAAGAGCTCCTGGCTCTTTCCTCTCTTGTCATTAATAGGACCCGTCACTCCTAACGTCAGATCCTGGGGAGTTATGTGTCGTTTTTGTTTTGTTTAACCTAAGACCTCATACTGTAGTCCAGGCTGACCTCAAACTCATGGCAATCTTCCGGCCTCAGCATCCTGAGTACTAGGATTACAGGCACGAACCACTGCACCCACTTTGGGGGGGGGGGTGATATGGTTCTAGCTTCGGTTTTATGAGACAGGGACCTCTGTATGTACTCAGGTTAGCACAGATCTCTTAATCTGTCTGCCTGAGCCTCACAGGGGTTGAGAAGACAGGGTATATGCCACCAGACCAAGGAAAACTTCGCCTAGTAGCATCTAGATGGCTCCTGCCACACATACTGCTTCCTCTCACATGCTAGGCAAGTGTTTACAAGGTTATATATACCCTCAACGTTTTTATATTGTATTTTATTCAGTTTTAGTCTTTGAGACAGGGCCTCACTTTGTAGCTCTGGCTGGCCTGGAACTCACTATGTAGACCAGGCTGGCCTCGAACTCCCAGTGATCTGCCTGCTTCTACCTTCCAAATGCTAAGAGTAAAGGCATGCACCACAGACCTTTTAAAACATTTTTATTTTGAGACTAAATTAACCAGACTGGTCTCAAACTGTAGCCCTGGCTGGCCTTGACCCCATGATCCTCCTTCCTCGCTGCAATTACAGATTCATGCCCCTCTCCCTCCAATTTATTTTTAGTTTACTTCTTCAGGGCCATCCAGGCAGGAGATGGCCTTGCTGACTCCTGTCCCACGGCTGGTTCTTGACATGATATGGTTCTGGCTTTGGTTTTGTGAGACAGGTGCTGTGTGTGGCCCATGGGAAGCTCCCGTGGGGACTTGGGGTTGGAAGAGGTTATGTCATTGCATGGGTTTGGGCCCTCCCACCCTTCTCTCCAGGGGGTGACTCATTACCTGTAGCAAAACCCCACACCTCCTTGGTCACAGCTGCGTGTCAACCGGCCCTGCAGGTGAAGGTGCCTGACAGTGAGTCACTAAAAGCAAGCAAGGTCTGGGGCTTGAGGGGACATTTTCCCCTTGCTCTTTCCTAGACACTTCCTGAAAGCCCAGCATTGTAAACTGGGCGTGGTGGCCTGCAACAGTAATCCCAGGACCCAAGAGGCCGTGGAAAGAGGATCGCAGCAACCTTGAGGCCCTCTCCAACGACATAGTGGGATCTGTTCTCAAGAAGAAGATAGGGCCTAGAGTGAAGTGTAAATCTAATAAATCTTATCAATAAAAAACAGGAGTCAGATATCAGGGGTAAAAACCTGAAGGATCAGAGAAACAGGAGAGCAACCGCCAGTTGCTTCCAACCTCCATTGTTCCTCCATCCAAAAAAAGCCTAGAGCCTCTCTCTGCCCCGCCTTATCACTTCCTGTCTCCTCTCTGTACAGACCTCCAGACCTCTATGGTTAATCAGTGGCTAGCTCCGCCCTCTGACTCCAAGGAAGCTTTGTCAGAACACAAACAAAATATCACACAACATTGGAGAGGTGGCTCAGTGGCTAAGAGTACTGACTGCTCTTGCAGAGGACCTGAGTTCGGTTCCCAGCACCCACAGAATGGCTCACGACCATCTGTAATTCCAGATCTAGGGGATTCGGCCCGAGAATGCACACAGTACACAGACATATATGCAAGCGAAACTCTCAGATACATAAAGCAAATATTGTTTTAAAAGAAGAGGGAGAAGGCCCAGTCTGTGGCAGGTGCTGCCCCAGATGGCTGAGGGACATCTGAGGACACAGCACATCCAGAGTACACAGCGAGAGTGACATGGAACAGGACATCAGTAGGTGCTAATACAGGAAAACTACAAGGCAAAGAATGGGTTACTGCAAGAAGACATGGCTTGGGGCTTGCTTTAGGACTGGGGACCAGAAAATACGTGAGAGCTGAGGGTTGGCTCTGGAGTAACAGGCGATTGCTGCAAAGCCTGAGGAGCTGAGTTCAATCCCTGGAGCCCACAGTTGGAAGGAGAGGATCAACTCCCACAAGTTATCCTCTGACCTCCACACAGAGACGTGGGGCAAGAAAAAAAAAAAAATAAAATAACTTGAAGGGCTGGGGGTGTGGCTCAGTGGAAGGAAACTTGCCTAGCATGCTCAAGGGCCTGGGTTGACTCCAGCAAGGAAGGGAAAATAAAAGAAAGTGAGGAAACGGGAGACCAGATGCGTCCATCACTTACGTACAAATACACCAACCTTACCAGTGCTTCCTAGCTATTGCAGCGATGGGTTTGGTTGTTTTAATATTTTATTGTTTTTTATGTTATATGCATGGGTGTTTTGCCTGAATGTATGTCTGTCTGTGTGTGTCTGGGGCCTGTGGAGGCCAGAAGAGGACCTCAGATCCTGGAGTTACAGAAGATTGAGAGCTGCCATGTTAGTGCTAGGAATCGAACCCAGGTCCTCTGGAAGAGCAGTAAGCACTCTAACCACTGAGCCATCTCTCCAGCCCCTTGTCTGTTTGTTTGTTTGGATACAGGGTCTCACTATGTAGTCCAGGCTGGCCTCAAACTTACAGAGAGCCTCCAGTGTCAGTCTCCCAAGTGCTGAGATTGTTGACACGGCATTTTTGACCAATTGCACCAACCCTGAGTCCACACGTGCTCCAGCTCCGTTTCTTCAACAGCATAGATGGCTGGGAACAGTTGTTAGCAGTCGTGGTTTAAGGTATGTGTGGGCTGGAGTGTGGGTCCACAGCAGAGCACATGCTGTTTATTCCTCTACACCCAGCCAGGAATCAAAACCAAGTGTGCACATCAGACAGGCCGCACATTTAACATAAGAGATGACTTAGTAGGCATGTTAGGTAAGTGCTCTATCACTGAATGTCAGCCTCAAGCCAAACCTTTAAAAAAACTTATTATTTTAATCTATTGTATTAATATTTCTAATTTATGGATATAATTTATTTGTTTATATTTACAAATACATTTTTAAATTTTACTTACTTCTGTATGAGTATGAGTGTATGCCCATGTGAGTGCTGGTGTCGATCATCCTGGAGCTAGAGTTACACGGGGTTGTGAGCCATTCAACAGGAGCATGGGGATCTGAACATATATATAGGACATTTGCTAGCAGGCCTGACGAGTTTGGAATTCAATCCCCAAGACCCACAGAGTAGAAAGAGGGAGCTTACTCCCAAATGTTATCCTCTGGCCACCACATGTGTGCACACGCACACATACCATAAATGAATGTGATTTAAAATTTTTAAAAAGTGTCACATACACTTGTGGTCAATGGGACATAGTGAATAAGACAAAGCCCCACCCTTTCAGAGTGTGTCGGTGACTTGTTTAGGAAGGGTTCTTGTTCTGCAGGGCTGTGTAGTTCAGGCTAGCTGGCTCACAAGCTTTTAGAACTACAGATGCATGCTACCACATCTGGCTCTGTGTGTGTGTGTGTGTGTGTGTGTGTGTGTGTGTGTGTGTGTGTACACTGATTGGGGTTTTTTTTTAGAATTTCTTATATGCATAAAATGTATGTTGATCATGTTTATCTGTACCCCACCTCCTAACTTCTCTCTCATAACCCCTCTACCTCCCACCCTCCACCAATTTCATGGACATTTTTTAAAGTTATTTTTATTTTATGTAAGTGAGTGTTACAGAATGTTCCTTTACACTGTGTCACTGTGACTGGTTTAATAAAGAGCTAAATGGCCAATAGCTAGGCAGGAGGTATAAAAGGGACTTCTGGACAGAGAGAGCTCTGGGGAAAGGAAAGGGGGAGTCAGAGCCAGATGCCAGATAACCAGGATGGGTATAAT
The DNA here is from genome assembly GCA_902168405.1 of Peromyscus aztecus. NCBI lineage: Eukaryota > Metazoa > Chordata > Mammalia > Rodentia > Cricetidae > Peromyscus > Peromyscus aztecus. Next base: position 13,211 of record CABHPQ010175709.1, read on the forward strand.
GGAGATGAGGTAATGAGCGCTTGGAAGAATGTAGATGTAAAAATATGGGTTATTTTAATTTAATTTTAATTTAATTTTTATTTTAATTTAAGTTATAAGAGCTAGTTAGAAACAAGCCTAAGCTAAAGCCAAGCTTTCAAAATAAGTCTCTGTGTCATTTTTCTGTGATTTGGGGGCCCCAAAAAAGTCCATCTATGCCTGGTGGTGATGGCACACGCCTTTAATCCCAGCACTCGGAAGGCAGAGGCAGGTGGATCTCTGTGAGTTCAAGGCCAGCCTGGTCTACAGAGCGAGTTCCAGGACAGGCATCAAAACTACACAAAGAAACCCTGCCTCAAAAAAAAAAAAAAAAAAAAAAAAGTCCCTCTACATATGAGTGTTTTGCCTGCATACATGTATGTGCAGCACATGAATGAAGTATCTGAATAGGCCAGAAGAGGGCATCAGATCCCCCTAGAACTGGAGTTACAGATGGTTGTAAACCACTGTGGGTGCTGGGAACTGAAACTAAATCAGCTATAAGAGCAGCAAGTGCTCTTAATGGATGGGCCATCTCTGCAGCCTAGTACCCTTCCTATCATCTACCTACCTACCTACCATCTGTGCATCTGTCTCTATTTTGAAGCCCACACTGACTCGTCCTGCCAATAGATTCATGGGTATGGGATCACCCAGCAGTGTTTGGTGTACAACCCAAAGGAAAACTGACTCATCCTTTTCCCTGTCTGCAGCTCCTGAGCTAGGGGTTGGTTGGGGCTTGGGAGCCCCTCCCCCATCATGAGAATGTTGACTGCCTTGATCTTGGGCAGGCAACCGTGCCTGCTGCTGAGTTCAGGAGTACAGCTGTCCTGTCATGTCAGGGAGAAGCTGTTTCCATGCTGTCCTCCCAGACCTCTGGATCCTAGAGTATCTCCTTCCTCTCCTCCGCCTGGGTGAGAAGAGCTACTCGTAAACCCCTGGGAACCCAGGTAGCCAAGGGGAGACTTGGGAGGGACTTTCTAGGCCTTTCCAGACACTGGGAGAGCCAGGGAACCTCCTCAGAGATCCAGGACAGCAAGGAGCAGGTGGACCAGGGGAGGGAGGAAGGGAGAGAGCAGCCATGAGCAGCTGTGTGAGCCCAGCAGATTCCACTCTAGATGCCAGAGTGTGGCCCTGAAATACTCAGTGTGAGATTCCCAGAGGCCTCTGCGGGCTAAGGTCTCCAGCCTGCACACCACTTCCTCTGTGATGTCACTGGACAATGTGACATCATCGAAGGCTCTGGAGATATAACCAGCCCCGGGGAGCCTCACCCTCAGTACCATCTCAGAGGGGCCCAAGGCAGCCAGGTCTTAAGACCTTAGGCCATGTCAAAACGTGACGTCGTCCTCACCAACGTCACAGTTGTCCAACTACTGAGGCAGTCATGTCCAGGTGAGGAGAGCCTGTGGGGGTGACCCTGGGAAGAGGAGGAAAGTGTGGTCTGGGAGTCAGTACACCCTCAGACAGGATGCTCAGAGTCCTGAGACCCTCCTGCCACCAGAATGCTGATTGCTACGTGCCCTGGAGAAGCAGGCCAGGGGGCAGGAGGGGGGGCCCTTCAGGCAGCTTCCAGACCTCTTTCCTCCAAGAGTCCTCCCTTCCCGCTTCCACTCATCTCCTTCCTCACCCAGAGCTGCTGCACAGGAGAGGGGAGGGGGAAGGGGAGGGGAGGAGAGAGGGGGGAGGAGAGAGGGGGGAGGAGAGAGGGGGGAGGGAGGGAGGGGGAGGGAGGGAGGGGGAGGGGGAGGGAGGGGAGGAGAGGGAGGAGAGGGGGAGGAGAGAGGGGGAGGGGAGGGGAGGAAAGAGGAGAGGGACATTGTGACATCATCAAAGGCTCTGGAGATATAACCAGCCCCGGGAGCCTCACCCTCAGTATCATTTCAGAGAAGCCCAAGGTAGCCAGGTCTTAAGACCTGGAGAGAGGAGGGGAGAGGAGAGGAGAGGGAGGGGAGAGGGGAGGGAAAGGAAGGGAGAGAGGGAAGAGAGGGAAGAGAGGGAAGAGAGGGAAGAGGAGAGAGGAGAGAAAATATTCTTGGGCCTCAGTATTGCCCAACTAAGTCTGATTTTTCTAGAAAGAGGCCTCCCAGGGTGAGTCTTATCTTTAGAATAGGTTGGAGCTCACAGAACTAGATCTATTATCAGATCAAGAAACATCTGTGAAATATTAACATGTAAGTGCTGTGTACCAAAGTAGGTGAGCAACTGTTTAACAGATGGGGGCCCTGGATTTATCCCCAGCACTGAAACGGGGGGAGGGGGCTGTAAAGTGAACACCACTGTAGCCCCAGCATTGCGGAGGGGGAGGCACAAGGACCCATAGCTTGAGTCCAGCCTGGGTTAGCCCGTCTCAAGAAGGAGGAAGGGAAAGAAAGGGACAGCGAGGACAGAATGTGTGTGGGATATTTGATCCTCATTTCACAGAGTAAGAATCTGAATCACAGGAAATGCGTCCTCACATAACTGCTAAACACTCAACTGAAACTGAACTTTAGGGAGAAGTCCCCGGCACACACCTTCTGTTGTTGTTTTGTTTTTGGAGACAGGCTTTCTCTGTGTAGCCCTGGCTGTCCTGGAACTCACTCACTCAGTAGACTATGATGGCTTTGAATTGACAGAGATTCTCTGGGATTAAATGTGTGTGCCGCCACAGCTGGCTACCTGGCACGTTTTAACCTCGGTGCTCTCTTGCTTGTTCTCTGGCTTGGGGGATTTGGAAAAGAAACACTAGGCCATGCACCTGGCCACTAGAAAGCCAAACTTTCTCCTCTTGAAAAAAGAAAAAAGAAATTGGCATTTGTGTGTGTGTGTGTGTGTGTGTGTGTGTGTGTGTGTGTGTGTCTGTGACTGTGTGTCTGTGTGTCTATGTGCACATGCTCCCATATGGGAGGCACTCACACATTTGTATGTGTGTGGAGGCGGAGATCGGGATCCCAGGACTCACACTCAGGTCAGGAGCGGAAGGGGCAGCCGCCATTACCCATTGCACCATCTCACCCATCCCCATGTCCTGAATGGAGTGACCCAGCTCACCACCTCCTTTCCCGACCCATCTGCTCCCCACAGTGATTAGACCGCCACCCCCACCATGCCCACCATGCCCACCATGCCCACCATGTCCGCCACCGCCTGAGCCCAAAATTGAAGAGCCGCCACCTAAGGTGGAGAATCCGCCGCCACCTCCGCCAGAGCCAGTCAAAGAAGCGCCTCCCATTCCTCCACCGCCCAAAAAGCCAATGAAGGAACTAACAGTGGGCATCAATGGGTGAGTCTACCGCACCTGGGTTGATGCTGGAGCCAGCCCCAGAGGCTGACACTGTGGCCTCCTCTGGTCACCATGGGTTGGGGGCATCTTCCCTCTTCTCACCGGGCCAGCAAGGGCAAGCCAGTCCTTGGAGAACTCACTTCTAGGAGACAGTATTCAGATACAGGCCCGAGGTAGTTCGAGGCTGCAGTGGAGACCTCACTAAGGCCCGGGAGGGAAGCAAAGGCTGGCCACAGGAAACCTCTGGGAAGAGACATGGGAGTGAGGCTAAGTGACAAAGGGCACTCTGTCTCTCCACTGCGGAAAGTCCTCAAGGTCGTGGGGCAAGCAAGTGTCCTAGCATGGGAGGGACATGCTTCGTATACTCAGAGACAGCAGGAAATCTGCACAGCTGTAAGGACAATTGAGGTGGGGGTGGGGGGTAGAGTCCTTTAAGACCTGAGGCACGATGGTAAGGAATATAGCTCTCATTTAACACAGAGAGGTGTGAAGTTTCCCTGGATCCACCCAGCTATGGGAGTGAGAACAGGGGACATTAGCAAGGTACAGTGGTGTGTCTAGAACACTAGCAACTAGGGAGGCTAAAGCAGGACTCCCAAATTCAAGGCCAACCTGAGCTATGTATTGCGAGTTCCAGGCTAGTCTGAGCTACAGAGTGAGATCCTGTCTCAAAAATACAGAACAAAACAATAAGAAAAGAAAAGGAGCTGGAGGCTGGGAGGAATAGCACACACCTTTGATCCTGGCAGAGGCAGAGGGGCAGAGGGGCAGAGGGGCAGAGAGGCAGAGGGGCAGAGGGGCAGAGAGGCAGAGGGGCAGAGAGGCAGAGAGGCAGAGGGGCAGAGGGGCAGAGAGGCCAGGGGCAGAGAGGCCAGGGGCAGAGAGGCAGAGGGGCAGAAAGGCAGGGGGCAGAGAGGCCAGGGGCAGAGAGGCAGAGGGGCAGAGAGGCAGAGAGGCAGAGAGGCAGAGAGGCAGAGAGGCAGAGGGGCAGAGGGGCAGAGGGGCAGAGAGGCGAGGGGCAGAGAGGCAGAGAGGCCAGGGGCAGAGAGGCCAGGGGCAGAAAGGCAGAGGGGCAGAGAGGCCAGGGGCAGAGAGGCGAGGGGCAGAGAGGCAGAGAGGAGAGAGTCGAGAGAGGCAGAGGCAGAGGCAGGCAGATCTCTGCGAGTTCCAGGCCAACCAGGCTACCCAGTGAGACCCTGTCTCAAACAGAAAAACAAAGGAGGTACAGGGGGTGAGGGTGAAGGTATATAAATGGATGGTAGAGTACCTGTCTAGCATGCGCAAAGCCCTGGGTTTGGTCTCCGGCACCACACACACACACACACACACACAAGTAATACAAATAAAAATGAAAATAGAAAATAAAAAGGAATGGAGAGAGGGAGAGGGGAGGAGGGGAGGCGAGCGGAGGGGAGGAGGGAAGGAAAAGGGAAGGAAATGAACGAACGGGGTGGGTGGGGCTGGGAAATGGAAGTGTGGGTTAAGAGCTGAGCAATCTCACCTGGGCAAGAGATGAGAGACACAGAAGCAGTCGCTTCCCACACCCATACCGAGGACCTAGACCCCTTGATGGCTCAGTCTGTTTTCAGTGGCTATCACTCAACACCTGATACTGGGTCATTTCAAAGAAAAGAGATTTCTTACAGTCTGGAGACTGGGGGAGTCCAACACTGGGATGAAGCATCTGGTGGGAGCCTCCTCACCCGTGGGGACTGTGCAAAGTTCTGAGGCAGTGCACTAACGGCATCTCCAGTAGTCAGGGCCAGCTTCCGGGTCTCTCTCCTCATAAAGCCACTAACACCACCCTAGGGGCCCCACCCTCCGAACTAAATTTAAACTTAATACCACAAGAGGATTAGAAATGATCTGTGTTTGTGTGTGTGTGTGTGTGTGTGTGTGTGTGTGTGTGTGTGCATGCATGTATGCGTGTATAGGTCAAAGGACAACTTGCAGGAGTCAGGTCTCTCCTTCTGCCACGTGGGTCCCAAGGATAGAACTGAGGATGTCAGGCTCGGCAACAAGCGCCCTTACCCACTGAGCCACCTCACCAGCCCTAAGTTTCCATCCTTTTAATACCCGCAATGGTTCAAAGTTCAACATGAACTTGGTGGGACACTGACACCATGACATCCCTGTCACCCTGTTCCCACACCCATGCCCTATTTTATATGTTCCTGCTTGGACAGATTTGGACGCATTGGTCGTCTGGTGCTGCGAGTCTGCATGGAGAAGGGCATTAAGGTGGTGGCAGTGAACGATCCATTCATTGACCCGGAATACATGGTAAGTAGCAGATGGAGAGAGGGACCAGCAAGAGTGGCACCTGAGTTGGGGAGAGGGTTCCAAGAGCTGTATGGAAAGCCTTGCAGAATCTTCCCCAAGGTGGGCACTTCTCTGGGGTTGCTGGCTCTGCCACCTAAGATGAGGACCCTGTTCTGTCTACTGCAGGTATACATGTTCAAATATGACTCCGTGCATGGGAGATACAAAGGAAGTGTGGAACAAAAGGATGGAAAACTAGTTGTGGATAACGTTGAGATCCAAGTGTACCAGTGGTAAGGACTGAATGTCTCACACACCATGAAGTGGAGAGGTTGTCATCCCATGCTACAGCTAAACTATATGTGCATGCCTCTAGGTACTGTTTAGAGAGGGTCTCAGGAAGCTCTCTGATTCCTACAACAGTTAAGAACAGCCCATGGTTCTTTAGTGTTTTGTATCTAACACACATCTGCATGCGTTCTCTTGGGTACATGAGTTCACTGTGCCTTGTCTCCTGCTTTCCCTGAGCCATCAACCACCCCCCTCTCTATGGCAATTGAGCCAGCTCCTACCCAGCATCCCCTGAAGCCTTTTGAATCCTCCACCTAAGCCCCCATGCTCCTCAGCACCCCAAATAAGGCTCCAGCTCCCGGTGTACACCATGCACTATGCATCCCACCCTGCAGTCTCTCTGTGCCTCATCTGCCACCCTGGTCATTACCTCTGGGGACCCTGGGCCTGCACCTCTTACACATAAGCAAGGCCAACTTCATAGTGCCTACCTCACACAGCTTCTGCTGATGAGATGTCCCACAATTTGCAGATAGATTCAAAATCTATGTATCAGACAGTAGCATGCCAGGTGTGGGGTATACACTCATAACCCAGGCACTTGGAAGGCTGAGACAGGAGGATTACCTCAAGTTCTAGGTCAGCCTGGAGTTACATAATAAAATTCTGTCTCCAGGAAAAATAAGCAATGACATGTTACTTGCAAACCCTAAGAAACCAACCCTCTGTCGCCCCAGGCAAGGTCTTCTGGCTCCTGCTCAGGCAGAACACTCACAGCTTCCCTTTTAACTTGTTGAGGTATAACTAAGTTTGGAGGGGACTGACGGGAGGTAGGTACTAGGGTGTCCAGAAAAACAGAAGCTGCTTGCCCTGAGTTTGAAATCATGACCCCAAGAGCAATTCCAGTGGGTCAGCTTATCAATCACCCTAAGTCCCTCTGCATCTGTCTGGGCATTGCCAGCGCTGACACACACACACACACACACACACACACACACACACACACACACCACCCCCACTCCCATACTGCTGGAGAATGAATGACCTGATAGCCACACTTCCAGTTTTGAAAAAGTTTATAAATTATATATGTCAAGCCAAAGTCAAAAAGTAAACAACAAGGGATGGATGGATAGATAGATAGCAAAATGTCAAATCAAGTGCTCAAAACATCTGGTGGAAATCAACTGGGGATAACCCAAGAAGATTCCAGTTCCCAGGCAGGGCTGGTGGAGCTTCTAAGTAAAAGAACAGATACTAACAGAGAGCGATGAGACATGGTCTAGTCAAGGGCTCACAACACCCAGCAGAGAATGACTGGGGAAGTGGAGGCTGGAGCTCCTGACTGAGCTTTCTCTCACGGCAGAGCTTGTGTTCCAAGGGATAAACACTAGTAACCTCCGTTCTCAGGGACTGTGCTCTTACCCTTGGGCTATTTTACTGTTCTCTTCTTTTTCTGTCACAGAGGGGAGAGGGGCCAGTCCATCCCTGGACAAGGGGTCTTGAAGAACGCTTGACATAAACATGCTTGGGTCTTGAGCCAGCTTCTCAGTGAGCCCAAACAGCACGTGACAACCTGCCAATAGAATATACAATACAGTTGCCTTCCCACCCATACAACTGATGAACGGATCTTCAGAACAGACCCGTAGGCATGAGGGGCTGGGCCAACTCAAGTACTGTTTCAGGAACTGCTGAAGTACTCCTAGCTTGAAAGCCGGAAAATACGTGCATCAGATAAAGGCTACCTGGGCCAGACGGTGAAAGGTGTGGGCTGATGGAGCAGAGGGAGAAAGGAGCCATGTTGTCCAGGGAAGAGGGGAGCTTGTGAATTCATTCATTCCCACACTAGCTAACTGGGGGGCAGAACCTAGGGCTGGCTAGCCTGTGCTCCCAGCCTGCTATCACCACTGTCCTGACACGGGCTTTTCTGAAAAATGAACACAGTGGTGGTTACCAGATAAATACCGAAGACTGAAGGCTCATGACAGCTTAGTGTACATGTGTAGAGTGACTGAAAAGAAGAAAACAGGGCTAGGGATGTAGCCCAGTAGTAGAATATTCTCCTCTATGTATAAAGGCCTGGCATCAATTCTCAGCACCACAAAAATTAAATGAATATGCATCAATCTGTGCTGGAGATGGCTCAGCAGTTAAGATCACAAATTGCCCTTTCCGAGGACCCAAGTTCAATTTCCAGAACCCCCAAAAGTGGCTCATAGCCTCCTGTAACTACAGCTCCAGAGGATCCAACAACTCTCTCTCTCTCTCTCTCTCTCTCTCTCTCTCTCTCTCTCTCTCTCTCCTCTCTTTCTCACACACACACACACACACACACACACACACACACACACACACAGGACTTAAAATAAGTTATTTTAAAATGTTTAAATATAGCCAGGTAGTGGTGGTGTACATCTTTAATCCCAGCACTTGGGAGGCAGAGTCAGGTAGATATCTATGAGTTCAAGGCCAGCCTGGTCTACAAAGTGAGTTCCAGGGCAGCCAAGGTTACACAGAGAAACCCTGTCTCAAAAAAAAAAAAGTGTAATTAGATACTGATTGATTAAATTCTTATGGCAGAAACAGATCCAGTCATGTGGTATGGTATGATCCGGAAGTAGAGCCAGAAGCAATTGTAAGAACAAATCTCCCTGTCACATGATAAATTCCATGAGGGACAAGCCCACAGATGGAGTCACTGAGCTTGCTTGCTAGACCCAAGTAGAAAACAAGGAAGGGTGCTTGACAAGTTTCAGATAAAAACATTTGGGGAGATCAAGGCGAAACTGGTCGTGATGGTGCTTGTGCACTCAGCAGGCTGAGGCAGGAGGATCCCTGAAGCCGCAGGCCAGACGGGGTTACATAAGACACGACCACCCACCAAACCAAGTGAAAATGCAGACTGGAAAAGAGAGGGACAGAAAGCCCTTGTAGGGGGCGGGGGAGAGGGGTGTTCCACTGTCAATGCCTGGTCACTGCCTGGCCACCGGGTCCCTCAACTTCCCACGAGCTGTTGTCTGACATGGGTGTCTGTCCTTGGGGTCTTCCCAACGACATCAGTGGTGATGGCAAAAGGCTACAAGGGTTCACGTGAAGTGGTCAGAGCTGGGGGCCAGAAAGGAGCATTGCCAGTTCTGGTCTCTCTTCGGCATTGTCAGAGTAGTTCCTGAGGGTGTAAGAGCCGGAGCTGAAGATGTGGAAGTCTGCCTAGACACTGCAGGTTTAGCAGACAAGAAAGGAAGAGCTGCCGGGCAGTGGTGGCATATGCCTTTAATTCTAGCACACAGGAGGCAGAAGCAATCTCTGAGTTTGAGGCCAGCCTGGTCTACAGAGTGAGTTCCAGGACAGGCAGGGCTATACAGAGAAACCCTATCTCAAATGCCCCCCCCCCCAAAAAAAAAAGAAAGAAAAGGAAAAAAGGAAGGAAGGAGAAGAAAGGGAGAGTGGCTGGTGTGGGCCTGCAAGAGGGCACCAACCTGGAGCAGGCAGGTATAAATGGAGTTATGGAATGGGTGTTAGCAGGTCAAGGCACCAAAGCCTCTTGGCTTGCCTGATACCCAAGCAAGGAAGACTGACCCAGCCTTCCCACCACCCACAGCAAAGACCCCAAAGACATCCCTTGGAGTTCCGTAGGGTGTCCCTATGTGGTGGAGTCTACAGGCGTATACCTGTCCACGGAGGCAGCTTCGGTGAGTGGGAGAGAGTGCCCACACCTGTCTGGGAAGAGGGAGCAGTGGTGCTTGGAGACCCTAACCCTTGTACTCTATCACTAGGCACACATCACAGCCGGTGCCCAGCGTGTGGTGGTCACTGCGCCCTCCCCTGATGCACCCATGTTGGTCATGGGTGTGAATGAGAAGGACTATAACCCTGGCACAATGAACATTGTCAGGTACCTGGGCTGACAGCCGTCCTTGAACATGTGGGTGGTACCAGCAGACATGCCAGGCTATGGCACAGGGAACACTTTCTCCCCAATTCCACTAGATCTCTGGAGTCTTTCAGATCAACTTTCTCCCACTTATCAGTCCCTAAACCTCAAGTCCTCGTGTTAATTTCACCATGAAACTACTAGGAATGTTCAGTATCTAGAGGACATGCCTAGGCAGCATTTCCCAGTGGCACTTCCAATGGCTCCTTTATCTCATGGCACTCCTGTTCCCATCCCATGGCATCCCCAGGAAGCCCTCCCCGCTCCACCCTCACATCTCACAAAGCCAGAGCTGGTTAAGTAAGAGTAAGGATGGGAAGGTGGCTCTGCCACTCATCTGGCACACCATGGTCATTCCAGCAACGCGTCCTGTACCACCAACTGCCTGGCCCCCCTTGCAAAGGTTATTCATGAACGCTTTGGGATCGTGGAAGGGCTAATGGTGAGTTGGGGCAGAAAGGATGGCAGGGAGACCAACCCCTTCTTCCCGGGCCTTGCTTAAGGTATGGAGTTAGCAGGGAGAGTGGCTTGGGAAGGAAGCCCACCAGCTGGGGCACCCTTTGAAATGCTCTGACAAGCCCTGGCTTCCAGGCACCCTTCCTATGATCTGTGGTGGTGGCCCTGTTAGCCTCCATACCTAGACCACCTCCCAAGTCCTAGAACAAGGAGGAATGAGAGCTTAGGAGCAAGAAGGCTTCATCTTGATCCCCTTGTTCCCCAAGACCACAGTCCATTCCTACACGGCCACTCAGAAGACAGTGGACGGGCCATCAAAGAAGGATTGGCGAGGTGGCCGCGGTGCTCACCAGAACATCATCCCATCCTCCACTGGGGCTGCCAGTGCTGTAGGCAAAGTCATCCCAGAGCTCAAAGGGTATGAGGATACAATGCTGTAACCAGGGTGGGGACACACCCTAGGAGGACCTCACAGGTCCCAAGGCAAGGGGAGAACAGAAACAGAAGTCCCTGCGCTCTGACTCCCACCCTTACTGTGAAATTCTCCAGGAAGTTAACGGGAATGGCATTCCGGGTGCCAACCCCAAACGTATCTGTTGTGGACCTGACCTGCCGCCTGGCCCAGCCTGCCTCCTACTCAGCTATCAAGGAGGCTGTAAAAGCAGCAGCCAAAGGGCCTTTGGCTGGCATCCTTGCTTACACAGAGGACCAGGTAAGGACTGAGGAAACTTTAGGGGAACCCCTGGGAGAATGAGGAGTCCCACTCACCATGGAACTATTATGCATGGGCCAAAATAGGGATTACAGGCCAGCTGGGTGTGGTGGAGCACACTCAAGGAGGTGAGGCTCTGAGTTCCAGGCCAGCCAAGGCTACATAATGAGACCCTGTCTCAAAAAACAGACACATAAAACCCGCAGGCCAGGGAAAGTAGGTCTTTCTGCCTGTGTGCCTTGACACTGTGCTGCCTTGATCTAACAATGTTGTTTTTCCTCACCACAATGACCAGAAGTCACTCATGTAACCCACAGCACATGTTGTCCAAGAAAATAGTAACTTAAGAACTAACTCCCTATGGAGCTTTTACTATCTACCCAGGGCCTGGCATACAGAGGTGCTTAATACACGCTTAGCGAAAAAAAGACGCCAGTTCTTATTTTTAAAATTTTTTCCTCAGGGTTTAGGCCAGGTCAGACGCCTTTCCTGGGAGCAGACTTCACAAGTGCCATCTGCTAGGCTTGGGGGTGGTGGAGGAATGCACACCTTTAATCCCAGCAGTCAGGAGGCAGAGGCAGGCAGATTTCTGAGAGTTTGAGGCCAGTCTGGTTTACAGAGCGAGTTCCAAAGCAACAAAGAGACCCAGTATCAAAAAAAAAAAAAAAAAAAAAAAAAAGGTTATCTCAGTGCTTCTGCCTTGGAAAAGTTCCCTTGCTTGGTTCCTGCAGGTCTGCCCTCAAATGCCAAGATGTCCTCTGAATGGTTCAAATCAAATCAGTCCAATGCCAAAAATCCCTCCTGTGTCCTTAAGGGCTGCAACCTCAGGGTCTGTGCCAGTGGTTGCTCCCACTTCAGATGCTACTCATTAGACCCAGGCTCATGCCATCCATTGCTTGCATGTAATGTTTCTTGGAACAGCATTAGGGCACTGGGGTCTGAGTCATGTGCCTCCCACCCATCCACCCTGCCCTGTGTACCTGTGTACCTGTGTGGATGCATGGGGAAATGTGTACAGGTACATGAGCAGTGGTGATACATGTGTGGAGGCATGAAATTGACATGTCTTATTTCACTTCTGTAACTGTAGCTTGCCAATTTCAGCTAGTCTAGCTAGCCATCTTGCCCCAGGGATCTTCGGTCTGGATCTGGAATGCTGGGATTACAGGTGTCCACCACATGCCCAGCCTTTGGGGATCCAAACTCAGATGCTCGCACTTGTGACAAGCACTTTTACCCACTGAACCATCCCCCCAACCTATGTCTTTTCTGATAATTCCTGAGATATCTTGTCACCAACACAAAAGAACTCTATCCAATATGCCAGATGACTGAATGACAATGTGGTCTGAGAGTCAAGTCTGGGCTTCTGGAGGTCCTTACTCTGCTACATTTATCTTTGAAATTGTCACCTAGGTGGTCTCCACGGACTTTATCGGCGATCCCCATTCGTCCATCTTCGATGCTAGGGCAGGCATTGCCCTCAATGACAACTTCGTTAAGCTCATTTCCTGGTAAAGGGGAAAGATGCCGGAAGATAGTGGGAGAGGCTAGCAGGAGGGCGCGCGCGCGCGCGCGCACACACACACACACACACACACACACAGTAGGGCAGGCATTGCCCTCAATGACAACTTCGTTAAGCTCGTTTCCTGGTAAAGGGAAAAGATGCCGGAAGATAGTGGGAGAGGCTAGCAGGAGGGCGCACACACACACACACACACACACACACACACACACACACTGATGCCTCCTTCCTCCCCTCCTCAGGTATGACAACGAATATGGCTACAGTAACACACACACACACACACACACACACACACACACACACACACAC
>CABHPQ010175710.1:0-39867 GCA_902168405.1 Peromyscus aztecus
GAAGGGTGGATGTGTCCCACAGAATGTCCAACACAAGCGTGAACCTTGGGTGGGATGAAGCTTGGTGACAAAGCCCCTGCTCTGCTTGTGCAAGGACCTGGGTTTGATCCCTAGCACTGGAAAACGAACCCCGAAACCCTAGTGTGAGCTGTAGACTTGTGTAATGGTGTGCCACCTCAAGCTTATTAATTGTTACAGAGCATCACTCAGCAGGGGAATCCGTGATAGGGCAAGCGGTGCATGTGTGAAAGGAAGGAGGGGTACATGGGAACTCTGTCTTTTGTGCTTAAATTCTGCTTGAACCTAATGTTGTTTTGAAAAATAGAGTTGACTTTTAAAACATGTGGATAAATTAAGGCTGTTTCCATCTCTGCCCTTAATGCAAAGATGCAGAAACAAGAATGTTGAGGAAATTTGTAGGGAAAATGAAAGCTCTCAAAGGGCATTGAGGATGAGCTCCTGTCAGCCCCTCACCTGGCGAGACTCCGGGAATCAGTTCACAGCAGACTGGGAGACTGACCACAGCACCCTGCCCGTTTGTCTGAACTATTTAGCTATAGTTCTATAAATCACAACAACCCAATAACAACACACGCTGATCAGGAACTTTATAGAATCCAATTTGCTCCTCTTTACCACTCCCCAGGGAAAAGGGGTGGGTGGGAAGCAAACAGAACCTGAGTCTGAGAGCGCTGAGGAGTTTGCTCAAGGTCTTGACTGCTAACTGGATGGAACAAGATTTAAATGGAGGCTTCTGTAATGTGCCACGGCTGCTTCATCGTGTCCCTGCCTCCCCGATACTCCACCCACAAAAATGACAGCAACTATCAGGGCCAGGCCAAGAGGGAAACTGCAAGAGCAGCGTGGTGGAGAGGGGCAGGGCTGGGAAATCTCCAGTCTCAAGGGCCGTGTTGTGGGCTGTTCATTGTGTAATGTTATTTCCACTTGGTTCCATCTGGTTTCATAGGTATTATTATCAGTATTGTTTACTGCGATGGTAAGTTACAGAGGATGCATATTTTTTTTCCTTGCACATTTGACTTCTTTCTGCATCCTGTCTCATTCCATTTCTATTATATTGAAGACCATGTTTAAGGTTCTCTCTCTTTTCTTTCTTATGAAGGTACGGCAGGATAGTCATTTACTTGATATCCTGTTTTGGTGTTGGCGTCACAGGGGTCGTGGTGGCATTTGCACCAAATTTTTCTGTGTTTGTGATCTTCCGCTTCCTGCAAGGTGTGTTTGGAAAGGGGGCGTGGATGACCTGCTTTGTGATCGGTAAGACTTGTTTTGTTTCAACCACTCCTGCGTGAGAACTAGAGGGGAGGGGCCTAGCTCAGCACCCCCCACCATGAAACCCCCCCTCAAACCCAGAGACCTCATTGCAGTGCTTCCACAAGTAGGACGAGGACTGGGGTGGGATTCCAGCTGCTACAGAGACCGGAATGCTGTTTTATATTGGGACCCAGGTATAGAATATGAAACACTGACCCTTGCTGATGTTACTTTGATCTAGGCTGCTCCCTTTGGCTCTGATTCTAGTCCAAACCAGCCACCTACGTTAAGTGGTGGAGGATGTACAACCAAAGCAATAAGAAAGGTCATCTGATAGCATTGCCCCAGATGTTTGGCTTTCCAATCCCTCCCATGACTCCTGTGGGAGACCCTACAGGACGCTTTAGATACCCGAAGCTCTCTTGATGGTGGGGGAAGGGGGGTGCAGGGAAGGACTGAAAGTCACAGGCTGGAACAGGGGTAGCTGAAGTGTGTGGCATTTTTAACATGACCCGTCTATGTGGATGTTCAGAACTGAATTTAGGGCAGCCACAAGGCAGCTAGCATGCCTCAGGATGATGAGAACAGAAAAACAAGTTAGTGGGAAGGTGTAGAGGAGGTCAGGATTCCAGCGACAAAATTTCCCAGGTGGATTTTAGAGATCGGTTACATCCATGGGAAGCCAAACAATGGGATTCCTAATCTAAACTGTCTTGGATGGTGGAAAGTACTGGCAGAGTCTGATATCCATGGCAGCTCTCCCAGAGAGACTATCATGTACACATCCTTAGAGTTACAATGGTAAGGTTGAGCTAGCTTGCTGTTTATTTTGATAATGACCATGACTTTCACAACAGCCATGTTGAGATGACCTAAAATCAGCACAGGTGTTTCTCGCATTCCTCAGCCATGCCCAGAGGGTGCTGGCTTGGCAGCCTGAGGATCAGGGCAGAGAAAAGTGGGAGAAATGCACATAAGGTACCCAGAGAGCCAACGTCAGAAGTCCTGCACCTATGGAAGCCTCCATGTCCTTATGTTCTAGAG
Organism: Peromyscus aztecus; assembly: GCA_902168405.1. NCBI lineage: Eukaryota > Metazoa > Chordata > Mammalia > Rodentia > Cricetidae > Peromyscus > Peromyscus aztecus. Next base: position 2,320 of record CABHPQ010175710.1, read on the forward strand.
TATTCCGATAGTGCAGGTAGATTTTTGACAGGTGTCAAGTCTGTTTGTTTTGGTGCTGGCTGAGAACTCCCCTAATCTCTTGTGTCTGTTTTCCCCCAGTGACAGAAATAGTAGGTTCGAAACAAAGGAGGATTGTGGGGATAGTGGTTCAGATGTTCTTCACCCTCGGAATCATCCTCCTGCCCGGAATTGCCTACTTTATCCCCAGTTGGCAGGGCATCCAGCTCGCCATCTCACTGCCCAGCTTCCTCTTCCTCCTTTATTACTGGTAATGTGATTTTGGTCATCATTGTATTATTCCCATGGCGCATGAACGTAGAGCCAAACCAACACAGAAATGAAGGCAATAGACGAGATTTCCAAACCCCCATGGCTTAGGGAATTACTAGAGAATTTTGACAATTTGCAGAGCTCATTGGCTGCTTGGCTGACAGTTGTCACCACCAATAGTAAAATACCCCAATACAAAATTCCAGGTTAAGTAATTGCATTGTGATTTATCCCCTTGCAATGCTTTCATGGGAATTAGGAGATAACAAACTCGGTTATTTCACCATGCAGATTAAATATGATAAAAAAACCATTAAGCAAATTAACATTCTTTGATGAATAGGAGGTTAAGAATGTCAGAGAAATAAATGATCAAGATGTTCCGAATGTGTGCATTTGACTCTTGGGGGAGGGTGGAATGTAATGTATTCCTCTCATTGAATTTTAATGTACGGATAAATCAGGTTCCATGCATAAGGTAAAGACTTTGCCTTCTCCTAGATGTGAACTAAGCCCTAATCCTTTTCACATTTGTAATCAGAGACACAAAACTGTTGGGTTCCTGTGCTTGCAAAAGCTGTGTGCTGTGGAGAAACTTTTTTTGTAGCCGAGTTCGTGTTTTTTCCCCATTCATTGTAAATTTGCAAAGAAAATTCATTTCTGAGAGCCTCTTTGCAATCCTGGGAACTGTGCTAACTTGTAAGCTAATCGCTGCAAGATCCTTTTGGCTAGAAAAACTCACGAGCTTCTGGGTTTTCAGATTTCTAACCTAATTCAAGGGTCCTCTCCCTCCTCACCAGGGTGGTTCCTGAATCTCCGCGCTGGCTGATCACCCGGAAGGAAGGGGAAAAAGCTTTGCAGATCCTGAGGCACGTGGCTAAGTGCAATGGGAGATACCTCTCACCAAATTACTCGGAGGTAACGTTAGTCACCACCGGGGACAAATTGTTGAATTGAGTGAAGCAATTCTTTACGACTTCTGTGCTTCGCTCTCCTTCCTAAAACTATGCATGTACATTATTAAACATCTGACTATCCTTTTTAGTTGAGGTTAATCGATCTTTTCAGGTCACATTTTGATAGTCAGCCTGAAGTGTTTGAGCTATTGTTCTTTACTGTAGGTGTGTAGTGTCTCCTCAGTCACCTTGGTTATAAAAGTTAGTGATTGTTTTTTTCTCGACATTTGAACCTTTCTAATGAATTGGGTTCTGCTCTACCTGTCACTCTTAGCCCCCCTCACCCCCGCCCATGCTTGGGATTGAACCTGGAGTCTTGCACCTGCCAGGCAAGCTCTCTACCACTGAGCCATAGCTGTAGCCTGAAGATTTGTTTTTACGGTAGCCTTAGAAATGCTATTTATTCACACAAGATCTTGAGCAATAATGCAATATTTGAGTTTTGGACAGCATTTCCTCCCCTTTCTTTTCCCTCTCTTTCTTCCTTTCTTTCCCTGCCCCCTTTACTTTCTTTCTCTCTTTCCCTTCTCTAGCAAAAACTTTGGGATGACTCTGTCCCTGTCCTCACCCCTAACCTCCCTGTCTCCCCATTCTAGAACAAAAAGGAACACAGAAAATGAGCAGCTCACTATTTGTTCTTTGGAAGGTGTGATGAACAGCTTAGGATACAGCACATGTTTCGAACAACCCCTGAATAATAAACATATGAAGAACCAGTGGGCGTGCATAGGCCCAGTGAGCACAGAGCAAAGAAGGGTTGTCACTACAGGAAGAGTAGACAACACGCTTTAGAAGACACGAATCTTGGTTTAAACCTTGAAGAGTGTTAGCGCGCCGACACTTTTCATCATAGAATTCCATTTGTTTTGATAGGGACATTCTGATTAAAAAAAAAATCTGCTAAGAAAAACTGGGATTGGTTGGTTCATCATCCTCTCCAGAGTCTTCAGGAGAGTGGTAGACAGTCCCACCCTCATCCCTGCCTCCTCCTCCTCCCCTCTTACAGGATATGGCAAGCAGTAGCCGCTGTGCTTATGAAGGTGTCGATAGACCAGTTTTCAACGTTGCACACTGGTTAAGAAGAAGGCTGCAGGTTTAGTCATCTGAAATGTTTAGCAAGGAGGCAGTGTGACATAAAAATCGTGAACTGCTAAGATCTGTTTATTCTTGTTACCCTTTGAACATTTGAGATGGGAATTGCTTTTAAGGGAAGAAATAGTCTACCACTCTGTCAACTTCCTCACAGTTGGATTGAGGTTAAGATTGTGTGTATTTAGGGTTTTATGTGTGTGTGTGCGTGTGTGTATGTGGGTGCACGTTCATGTGTGGATGTTGATGTGAGAGAACACACCTTAGATGTTCTTATGGTACCAGGCACCTTTCTTTTTGAGGCAGAGTCTCTTGTTGGCTTGGAAATTTCCAAAGAGGTTAGGCTGGCTGGCCAGAAAACCCCAGAGGTCTACTGGCCTCTGCCTCCCCAAAGCTACTATTAGAGGCCTGACGTTTTTCTACCTGGGTCCTGGGGATGAAACTCAGGCCTGAATGCTTACAAAGCAAGAACTTGACTGAGCCATCTCTCCAGCCCTTAGTGTTAATGGCCGAGTAAATATGTTTGCCATCCACTTAGCAGCATGCTGAAGACTCTGCACACACAGTCCCAGGGGTGCAAGATCTAGATCAAGGTTTTGTGAGAACTTAAAAACAACAGCTGCCTGCTGGTGGCTAATGAAATAAAATACTACAAGCCATCTAAGTGTGGACAGATGTGCTGTTCCACACACAGTGCTGTCTGGCTCAACACTGCCCTCAGAGACTCACGGTGAAGGTCATGTTAGCAGGGGAGAGCTCATCGTTCTACATGACGGTGCTTGTTGAAGATGCAGTGGCCTCTGAGTCATCGTGGTTCGTGTTTAAGGCCAAATAGGCAAGGGGTTGCCATTCTCAGCCAGACTTGATTCCCTAAGGAATTTATTGTGATATCCTAGCTTTCCTGTTAGTATTTTGCTACCAAAGCTACATTTACTCTTTCTGTGTGTTTTAGTCTAATGATAATTTTCTTTACCTATTTTTTTCCTTTAAAATTTATTTTAATAAAAAGAAAGGTTTTTATGTATAGGTGTTTTGCCTACAGGTATATCTGTGCACCACATGCATGTAATGCCCACAGAAGCCAGAAGAGGGCATCAGAGCCTCTGGGATTGGAGTTACACATGGTTGCGAGCTGCCTCATGGGTGTTGGAGATTGGATCTGAGTCCTTTGGAAGAGCAGCCAGTGCTCTTAACTGCTGAGCCATCTCTCTAGCCCCTATGGGGGGAGATTAATATAGAAAATTTCAAGCATATTAAAATAGGAAAAATAGGTTAATGAGTCTCTGTCCATGCATCACATAGACCCCTTAATTGCTGGCTTGTGACCAAACTTGAGGTTTCTCTGCTCTACCTTCTCCTTCCCCCTGGATGACTATCCCAGTTGCCATGGAGCCGCATCTTGGAACATTTCTCTCTGATACAGACGCATAAACATATAACTCTGGGGTCACAGGTGCCGTCCTTGGGACACTGATGTGTGAATAGTGAGATCCTCATTTGTCTCAGACTCACTGCAGATAATCAGAACTGCAGATCCAGCTGCTGGGAATGAGAGTTATGGGGAGAGCAAATCAGAAGGGTGGTGGCATCCAAAATATAGCCTCTATGTTATTATTCTAAGAATAAATGATTGAACACAGTTACCTACTGTGGCACTTAGCTTTGCCAACTGGACACCCAGGAGGCATGCCTCCAGGCACACTTGTGAGGGATTGCCTAGATTGAGGTTAGCCTCTGAGAATGCCTGTGAGGAAATGTCTTAATTACATCAATTGATGTGGAAAGACTATCTTAATTGTGGGCAGGACTATGCCCTGGATGGGGATCCCTGACTGTAGCAAATGGAAAGAATAAGTTGAGTGTTTGCATGCATTGACTCATCGATGTCTGCTCTTGACCGTGGATGTATTGTGATTGGTCCTTTTGAGCAAGCTTCAGCTGCTGTGACTTCCCTGCCCTGATAGACTGCAACCTGGAACTGAGAGTTAAATTAACCCTTTCCTCCCTTGGGCTGCCTTTGGCCCAGGGTATTTCGTCACAGCAATGGGAAAAGAAACTAAGATATCACAGCAAGACGGTGTTTCCCCAGTCCCTGATTGTCTTACGATGGCTTGTAGCTCTGCGCTGCCCTAACAGCCTCGTGTTTAGGTATTGTGATGGTTAACGTGTCTCTTCAAGTTCTCTATACGTTTGTCTTTTCTTGTTTTTCCAAACAACTCTGAGAATGAAGAATCTTAAGCAGTTTTTATTTAAGCAAAGTTGTCTGAACTGTAGCCTGTGGGCTGCCTGTGACCAAAGGAGAGCTATGAATGCCTCTAGTGGGAAAATTGAGAACTTAAAATATTATGAGCTTGTGTGTGATTTTTTTTTTTTTTTTGGTAACTTGATTGCCCCATTCTCTGAAGACGATAACTTCCTGTCCCAATGTCAAGAGGTTGAACATAGCTTCTTGATTCCATTTCCAAGAACCCATTAACATGATCTTCCATCTTTATATTCCCTGTAAATTTAGTAGTTAGAACTAGAGTTTAATTGAGTTCAGGCTGGATATTTCTGGCATGCCTACTTCTTAAGTGGCTCGGTACATTTTCATCGGAGATATCTGCTTGCCTGCTTGTCTCTCTGGGGATGCCTGGTGGGACTGACAGTCATTGTCTGGGTGGATGAACTCACTAGAAGTTGCAAATGACTTATTCTCATGCCATTACTTATATAGCAATAATCCTTATTACTACATTTATTCCTGGAATATTTGTATAGATACTAAGTTTTCTTCCCAACTTTTGGTTGCCCTTGCGTGCAGTTGTCTAGGAGTGGATGCTGCGTGCCTAGCTCTTCCTTTCCCAAGGAGTGCATGGGTGCCCAGCATCTTCTAACAGTGTCCAGTGAGTCGCATTCTTTAGTCTCCTTATAAATTTGGACTTTGGCAAATTACATATGTTTCAGACCTTTGTGGCTATTTTCGGTCATGTCCTGTTGATGCTCACATTGCCTCATCTTGGGCAGCTAAGCCTTACTGTGTTGGGTCTCCATCCCTCCTGGGCTTTCTGGGCATTTCCTTGCCTTTGAGTTTGGTGATATTTTCAGGCTCCCCTTCTAAGTTGCAGCCCTATATGTGGAACCCCCCATTCTTTTTGGTTTTAAACATGTCTTCCAACTGAAGCTATCCCCCAGACCCCTCCCTTTACATGTGCATGCGTGTGATGTGCATACAGGTGTATGGGTGTGTTTGCAGGTGTGTGTATGTGTGTAGAAGACAGAGCTTGATGTCAGACATCTTCCTTGATTGTTTTCTGTTTTACCTACTGAGGTGGGGTCTCTCTAAACCAAATGCTTGACACCTCAGCTAATCTAGGGAGCCGGCCTGCTCATGGTGTCCCCTGTCTCTGCTTCCCAACAGCTGTGATTATAGGTAGGGTGCCATGCTTGCACTGGGGATCAGACTCCAGTCCTCAGGCTTGTGCTGCAAGTGCTCTAACCACTGAGCCATCTCCCCGGCCCACAGACCTTTTTACGTCAACTCAAAGAATTAGCATTTTCAGTGCAAAACGTTGTGCTAAACTTCATTAGGTCAGGATGAAACACAGTTTCCTATGTCAAACGTTCTTCGATTCCCATGAAGCATAATAAGGTACAAAATACCTTTATGATAACCCAGAAATAATGGCCAGCATCACAGGCTGCTGAACTCTGACACCAAAATCAAAGCAGGGTCCTATCATAGTTTTTGTGCTATGATAAGCATGGCAGGTATTAATTACTCACATACCAGCTGCTTAAATAAGTATTGCAGGTATCAATGTTAGGACTGCCTCGAAACCTTGTGTTTACTCAGTTACCTCAGACATCAGAGTCAGCGTTTACCTGCAGCTCACTCTCATATACTCTCAAGGACATTCAGGCCTAAGGTGGGATTGGACAATGCTTTCTTATTCTCACCACACACACACACACACACACACACACACACACACACACACACGCGCCAAAAAAAAAAAAAACAAAAAAAAAACAAAACAAACAAAAAAAACCCTTTTCAGTGAATCCCGACTTTTATAAGTTATCATTTTGTGCTTGCTTTGTCCTTTGAGACCTCTCTCATTCCTGCCTCATCCTTGAGGTGCCCACCGTAGGGAGCAGAGAAGGTTAGGATGGGGAGGAAAGAGTCTGGCTGGATTCAGAACAATTATCGGCTTTGGCAGCTCCGTCCTCTTGGAACCTGCCTTGGCCGCCTGCCCAGTCCAGTCAGTCCCACTGTTGACCAGCAGGGATCCCAGGAACCTTGCTTATGGCTCTCCAAGCATGCTCTAGATGACAGAAGATAGCCGAAATTCAGTACAAACTAGGGTCGCCCCCTAACCAAGGCTTTAGCAAAATTCAGGGAAGAAATGGGAGAAAACAGCTACTTTGGATCTGATCCCAGCACTCAGCCAGAGGCAATATTGTGTGGGCGGGTTATTCAGGAAATCACCTCCGTTGTTATTCTGTTTCTGGAAGTATTCTCTCATTTGCTGTTTAATGTTTCACATATTTGCTGTACCAAACAATGGGTTTCCAAATGACACTTCTGCTCAAGTGTAGCGAGCAGTTTGACTCTATCCACACGCGCATAACTGCCTTCCGTTGTATCTCAAATGAATGGCACTCGTCTCATGGCCCCAAGCTCCTGGCTGGCCCAGGCTTTGTTGAAGAAATAGCCTGCAGCACAAAAACCAGGTGCTCCAAACACCGAAGTGACTAATGTCCACTGAGAACAGAAGTCCCCAAAACAGAGCTGAAAGCCCAAATGGGAATGTGGTTTGAGCTCACGGGAAAGTTTGTAGACATTGGGGAGAATCAGTGGGTGGGTAGGATTTTCAGTAGTGAGCAGTGTATATGAAGGATTAGTTTTATAGCTAGACCAGCTATTCTCTGACACATCCTTTGTGTGCTGTAATTGTTAAGGGGGACTTAGAAATAGGAATAAAATCCTTAGTACATCTACAGTAGTTGGAGTGTGGGCAGAGATACAGCATGGTGGGTCTCACAGTGTCTTTAGGGGCACCCATTGCCCTGCATGACCACTTGATGAAAGATCTGGCCACATCTCTTGCTTTGCTCATGAGGTTCCAGCACATTCCAGTAACTGGATTTTTTCCTTTGGTATCAGTTTGAATTTACTTCCCGTCATGTATAACATGCTATTTCTTGTCTGCCACCTGGCCAGAGACGACGCAATTCAACTTTCCACTCTTACATGATGAAAGACACTCGGTAGTTTTGTGTGAGAGAACTGAATGCCATGTGTGCAGGTGGATGGTATGAATGGTCCCATTGAACACCAGCACTTCCTTGAGAATTGGGTCAGGTGCTGCATGCTTGGGGTTACAGAAGAAACGGGCAAGCGCTTTTGATGAGAGCAGGCTTGGTCTATTGGTGAGTGATGGAGAGACAGACTTATTGCTTTTTTTTTTTATCTTATCATGAAAAGGTGTTGTCGGGGTAGTATTCTACTTACACCCTCCCTGTAAAAAGATACCTGCCAGCTGCATCCATGGCCACTTGACACACACTGATACTCTACTATGCTTTCCCACCCTGTGTCAGACACAGCTCCCTGACTTGACTGGGCTCTGCTGGTTCAGGGCAAAGCTCTACCAGGCACTAGCTTCTGCTGTTCTCTTGCTGTCCCACCTACCACAAGGACAGCACATCCTGAGCCAGTGCTGTCCTTGGATGAGAGTCTCAAGATGGGCAGAGACACTTTGGGGTGAGCTGCCTTGTAGACGGTGACCTGGAGTTTCCCATCTCCTTAGAGACCACAGCACACAGCACATGTGTCTCTAGGAACTGCCGAGATGAGGGGAGGGTGTGGTCTTCCCACAGCTGAAGTTCACTGACATCACTGGCCGATCACAACGGCACTGTGTCAGTTGCCAGAGAAAGAGTCAGCACACATCTGGCTCTTCAGAGAGCTTTTGATTGAGGTAGGTGAGCTCACTACTTGGAAACGCTCACATCTTCTCCCTCATTCCCACATGAGAAAACCACTCCTGGCTCCGCTGATCCTGGGTGCACAGATGTAAAGGCCTTGACCTCAAGGTAGGTGGGATATTCTCCTGCCCTCTGACATTGGCCCGGGTTGGCTGATGTGATGTAGCTAGTGGTAGCCTGCCAGATGCAGTGCGGCTGGGACTTGAAAACGCTTGTGTGGCTGGGCCTTATCTCTGTACTTCATCCAAGGATAAGAGGAAAATGTTCCCAGGCTCAACTGATGGTCCCAGAGGATCTTGAGAGAATCTGGAGGACAGTTAACTCCAACAAAGATTGCCCAAAATTAAACCAGAAATCTCCAAATCGACCCATAAATGTGAGCTAAGCAAAAGCTGATTGGTTTGCACGTCCTCTATCGATGGGTGTTACGCAGCCTTCTTTACCAGGAGCTGAGGGAACAGCCATCACCACTGCACTGAGCTGGACTGGAGTCCATAGGTAGTAACCGTGGCAGCGGTTTTGACTGAGGGATGTCAAAGGCCTTTTTCCTTCTGAAATCCTGACCTCTCCCCAAATGGGAACAATTCTTGGAGAATATAGCTGGTTACAGCTCTAGGTGACAGAGCCTCTGAGACCACAGGCCTGAAGGTCCACACTCATCAGTGATGTTGTCATGCCATTCTGGCCCAACCATCCCACAGGCTTGATTAGAATTTCCTTAGGAGCTCACTGCTGAGAGCTGATCTACAGCTTATCAACACACACACACTCTCCTAGACAGGCTCCTGGGAAGTTCCCACAGTAGTATGTTTAGATGACATCAAGAATGGACTTTTTATGAGCTTCTTGATCCCAAATGGGGTTTCTTTGGGCTTATAATTATTATCAAAGATCCTAACAGGAAAGGTTAAAACCTCGCCATCTCAGTTACTAGACAGACTTCCAGCTCTTGAGCACTGGACTCACTCTTTTGAGTTAGGGAACCGCTGCACAGATGGTAATGTTGCCATGGAAGGGACCTTCCAGTTTGAGAATGCTTGGGAAGTCCCTTTCTGCAGCAGTGGGGATGTGTCTCCCAAAGGGCGATTTTGTCTCCATAGCCTTTGCTCTTTACAAAGGAGAGTCATGTATTGTTTCTGGAGTCTATAGAGCCCATGGGGACTATGGTATTTTAGTCCAATTTCTGTGCTGGTTTGTTTTGGTTAAGGTTTGTTTTATTTTTAATTTTGTGCATGTGTGGAGAGGGGTGTGTGCAAATGGTGTCTGCAGAGGCCAGAGGTGCTGGATTCCTCCAGAGACGGAGTTGCAGGCGGTTGTGAGCTGCCTGACGTGGGTGCTGGGAATCAAATTCAAGTCCTCTGGAAAAGCGGTGTGTACTCTAACTGCTGAGCCGTATCTCCAGCCGCTGTGCAGTGTTTTAAATTGCTGTATTTAGTTGTTGGCTCCAGATTGAGATACAAATACTCTCACACAAAAGGCCAAAGGGTTTCCAAGCTTGGCCTGTTTCAGTTCCAGTATAAACTTGAAACAGGGAGGATATTAGAAAGAAACTCCTGGAAACCCAACCCGAGCTAACTCTGCATTCCTTCCCCTCACAGAGTGAACAGTGCTGGTCCCGTGAGGGACACTCCCACCCCTGCGGTGTCCCCTGACACTGACAGCTTTAGCTTGCTATCATGAACTCAGATGTTCCTGAGTGCATGAAAAAGACTGAGACACTTGATAATGCACAACACGAAACAGGTCTTCTAGCCGTGACTTAGCTCAACAGACTTCAAATTTTAGATAATGGTCTGAGTCCTGTGAATACTTTACAGGATTTTGGGGTATTTACATGGTTTCTTTAGTTCCAGCGTCTTCAACTTTCTGAAACTAAGACACTGCTACATCAGGTAGGAGAGTTGACCAAAAGCATTATGGAATAGCCGTGAAAACTCATCCACTGTGATGTCCAGAGCAAAACAGGACACCTTTGCTCCTTTCCCAAGCTTGACAAGCAATAACTTTCTTTCACTCAAAGAAATCCTGCCCAACAGCTTCCAGAATAATGGACTCCTTGAGGGTAGTCTAGAGTGTCCTGTGGCTTTTAGAAATGCAAATGGCCTGGGCCTGAAGGAGCCAGCCAGGCTTTCAGGATGCCTCCCCAAGGAGGGGTGTTCTGTGCCAGGAGTCATGTAGCAGGGGCCTCTCTATAACTCAAACTCATTTTCCATTTGGAAGAAACTGGATCCTGTCTCTGTCAACTTTTAGTGATTCCTTCTTAATACAAGTTAAAGTTTGAAAAGTACCCATGAGAGCTGTGGACAGAAAGCTCTCGGCATTAGCATTCAAGGAGCTTCATGTGTGTGACTGTAGCGCCCACCCTGACCTCAGTGGATGCTTTGCTGAAGTGCAGTTTTATTTTTTATCTTTTTTTTTTCTTTTTTTTTTTTCTTTTTTCTTTTTTGGTTTTTCGAGACAGGGTTTCTCTGGGTAGCTTTGTGCCTTTCCTAGATCTCGTTCTGTAGACCAGGCTGGCCTTGAACTCACAAAGATCTGCCTGGCTCTGCCTCCCAAGTGCTGGGATTAAAGGCGAAGTGCAGTTTTATTAACAGAGCCCAGAATAGGTAATATGTGGGGAGGGTACAGTGAGGTGACCATGTGTCCCCATTTGCCCAGGACTGGGCTATTCTTGGAGCTGGGTCCCGAGAAGGTCTTAGACAGCTGTGGGGGAGTCATTCACATCCATTGTGGGTCCTTGTGTGTGTGTATGCATATGGAGGTCAGAGATCCCTCTTGGGTATCATGCCTCAGATGCTGGACCGTCTTAGTTTTCTGTTTTGGGGTTTTTTGTTTATTTGTTTGTTTGTTTTTTGTCTTTTGTTTGTTTCCTCCCCCCAACCCCCAACAGAATCTCTCACTGGCCCAGAGTTGGCTACTCAGACTTGTGGTCAGCAAGTCCTAGGGGTCCTCTTGTTTCCTCTTGCCTGGCAATGGGTTACAAGTGAATGCCACCATGCCTCGCTTTGTACGCAGGTACTGGGGGTGTAGCTCAGATCCTCATCCTTGTGTGGTAAGCTCTTTACCTGGGCTTCCTCCCCACCCCACATCTGCCGTTTCTAGAGACGACTATTGTTGAATGCTGTTCTTAGTTACTATTGTCTTGCTGTGAGGAGACACCATGACCAAGGCACTCTTATGAAAAGGAGCTTGCTTGCAGTTTCAGCGGGTTAGTCCATTATCATCCAGGCAGGAAATGAACAGGCATGGCGCTGGAGCCAAGATCTTTCCATCCTGATCCACAGGCCGCAGGCAGAGAGTAGAGACTGGGCCAGATGTATGTTTTTTGAAACCTCAGGCCCTGTTCCAGTGTTTGAACCTATGGGAGCCATTTTCATTGAAAGCACCACAAATCTTCCCTCTCCAGAGGAGTTCTGGCGGCAGACAGCAGTTTCCACTTGGAAGAACTAGGGAATGAAGTTTTTTCCCCTCTCGCTTCCTCTGCTCTCAGAGTCTGGCAGAGCTCACCGGCAGATGTGTGGGTTGAGATCCAAGTTCCACGTGGTGACAGTACACTTGGTGGTCATTCATCAGTTATGTAATCTGGGAGTTAGGGGCTGCCCTGTGTTCCTCCTCAATAGCTGACCTTGCTTTTGTCCTTCAGGAGCAGGGGTCCCTTCTCCTCCCAACATCCCTGTGTATGCAGAGATGCTTCTGCCTGTTTCTGGACCACTCTAGTCCCTTCTGGCACAACCAACAAACTAAAATACAAAACAAAATGAACGAAGGCCACAGGATTGCTTTATTCTGTTTGGTTTGGTTGCTCTATTTTTCTGGTAATTGCAAAAGTTCCTAATTCAACTCTTTTAGTTCTGGGCCTCTGCCTAATGGGATAGGGGGGTATGCTTGCCCCTCCTTTTACTGGTTTTGAGCACTCTAATTTTGTCTTTGAGTCTTCATAACTCATACTGTGATAGAGAAAGACAGTTGACTCTCTCAAGTGTCTTGTTCCTGTGCCATTTGGCCAGCCTTGTGTTTTCTGCAAAATCCATTTCTGCAGTCCAAATCCCTGGGCTTCCTGCTGTGAGGCAGTGAGAGATGGTGCCTCTCTGTGAATGCACTATCCCCTGGAGGTGAGGGATGAACACAGTCTCCGGTCTCCACAACACGGTACTGCCTTGTCTCTGGTGGGCGTTCCACAGTGCTTCACCACGCCAAGCTTCAGTACCATGAAGCACTGCTCCCTCGCGCTCTGCCCCACCACAATGGCCGCCTTTTCCATGAACTCATCCCCAGATGTGTGTCCGGGTGAGCACGTGAAATCTACTGTACTTCATGGAGTTAGAAGGAACACTGGTGCGTGAAGTTAGTCTCCACCCTGTGGACACAGCAGGAGGATGTAGTCAAATTTCTAAGTGGTCTTATTAAATAAAAAATACAGAGCCAAATATAGGGGCGAAAGCCTTAGAGAAAGATCAGGGAAATAGGGAAAGCCACAGCTAACCTTACCTCCCCAGGAGGGAATTAGACTGCACGCTGCAGAAACAAGCCCACCAAAATCTAATCTCTTGGGGTTCACCAGGAGCGTAGCAAGCAAGGTGTTGGATGCTGGGTTTTCTGGGATAAAATCCTCTCTTCTCTGAGAATTGAGTTCAAGAGTCCAGTAATAAGTGACTGAATTGTTTGGAACTGCAGCATGTGGGCACTAATCACTGTCCTTCCTGCTCATGACAACAGGACCTGATTCAATACTTGGTTGAGAACTGGGCACAAGTAATATGGGCCACATTGTGTGTTCATTTGAATTCAGTGTTAGTGGAAGGAGGGAAATACAATTTAACACATGCATAGAAAAGGAGACTGAGAGCCTTCCTTTCCTTGTGATAAACTTGCCTCGTTCGAGGGTCTGAATAAAGAAAATCTTGAGAAGAGACCTCTAAATCCTTTGTCAGAAAAAAAAAAAGACTTAGGGACTCTTAAAAAACTAGCCAGAACCAAGGGCTTTTTTACTATTTAGAGAAATTATTCATGTAACAGCAAATCTTGGTCACCTTCCCCAGGGACAACCATGGAGAGTAGGCAAAGAGGAACCCCTGGGTGAGTGGTTGTAGCCCTTTTGTTCACATGCCTGTCTCCTAGCAACTGTAGACTCAGCAGCAGGGCTCTAGAAGGGTCACATGGCCGGACCTGTGGACCAGCTCCCTAGATGGTATGGACACACTACATGGGTTCATAAGCCATTTGCATCCATGCCTTGTCTGAATGATGAATTGGTATTTAACATAAATGTGTGTTTCTTCAGGTGAAGGTAAATGCCATTGGAGTGAATAATTCCAGGGAACAAGGTGTGGTTCGAGCATGTGTCTATTTACATGGCCACAGTAACCAGAAATTAGAGCATAACTCCTGTCAACCTTTAAATGTTTGGACATTGAGTCCTCATACTCAGGATTGAATTTGCTGGCCTGGAAGCACACACAGGGCACATGGGAGCACACACAGGGCACATGGGAGCACACACAGGGCACATGGGAGCACACACAGGGCACATGGGAGCACACACGGGGCACATGGGAGCATACACGGGGCACATGGGAGCACACTCATGCATCCTCCTGAACTGCTGAACTTTGTCTCAAAGTTCAAGGGAGACCCTGTTCTTAGAAAAAGCTGAAGTCAGACTCCATGAACTTGATTAGCTTAGAGTCCTTGATAGGTTCTAAGAGCCCTTGATTAACTCCCACATTCATCATATTCTGATCCTTCACTGGCCTTATGGATGATTTCTCCACGCTAATCAGGCAACTGAGTTCATAAGTGCTTCATCGGCTCTCAAAGGAGAATCTCAATTTCCATTTCCTGCCTGTATTTCAAGGTCAACACGACTCAGATGGCTTACATTTTGAAGGAGGCTGGGGAAGGCTGATTGGATGGATATTAGCAGGATAATTTTTACCAGATGGAGTGAAGTAGAGATTAAGCTCTTACTCATATGTTTCCAAGAGCATATGGAACCCTCACGGCTTAAACACATCTCTGGGACCTGACCTAGACAGCTCACTAAAAGCCGGTTTATGTATCCACTCTGCAGTTCAGAACAGGCTGCTAAATTGTCATTTGGGTGAAATACAGAACTGCCTCATGCAGGATCAGTTACAGTCTCCTGTCTTGGTATACTCCATTGTCTAAAGATAACTAATCTCTCAAGTTCAACAAGCCAATTACTAATTGTTGTAGTGAGAATCTTTTTCACATTAAAAGCTGAATCACAGAGCTTTCTGTGATTAGCACGCATCTGAAAACTCCAGGTAGACAGAGCTTCCAGGAGGCTGTCTCAGAAACAAAGATGTACTGAAACATGTACTGTATGATCAGTTCATTCACATATTCGACAGAGAGTTAGAAGACTCTCTATTAGATGCTACTTTTTAAAATAACCAGCATCATATTTGCTCTCAAGACTGTCTCCCCACATACACCCAGCATCCTTGTATTTTCTCTAGTACTGTATTGTTGCATTTATTCATTTATTATTTATTTTTATCCACTTTGTGATCTGTTTTCTGTCCAGTCAACACTTACGCTTTTTCTGGCCTTTAAAGATTTGTTTATTTCTGTACTGTGAGTGTGTATGTGCATGTAATGTGTATGTATATGTATATACATGGGAGGGAGGCACCCACCTGTGCACATGGAGACCAGATGAAGGGCATCTGGTGCAGTCCTCCGTCACTGTCCTCTTTCTCTTTTGAGACAAGGTTTCTCCTTGAGCCTGAGCTTGGGTTTTATTGGCTAGGCTGAAAGCCAGCAAGCCTCCGTGACTGTCCTGTCTCAACCCCCTTTGGAATAACGTGTGGGCAAAGACCCAACTTGTTACATGGATGTCGGGACCTGGGTTCCAGGCTTCGTGATTGAGCAGCAAGCTCCCCTAACCACTGAGCCGTCCTGCCTCCTAAAACTGCTCTTTACCCCACTCTACTTTCTTTCCCCTTGTAGACATGTTTAAAGGAACCGAATGGAAGCATTCCCTTCGTGTGTTGACAAAGTGGAGCCCTGGCATGCTTTCCTTTCGATTGTTTTGTGCATGAACAGAGAAGCATTTGAGGGGTCGGGAAGGTAGCTCAGTTAGTCCCGTGCTTGCCATGCAGGCATGAGGACCTGAGTTCAGATCCCCAGCGCCAAGTAACATCCAGGTGTGGCACACACATCTGTAACCTCAACGCTGGAGGCTTTGAGACAGGCTGGTCTCTGGGATTTACTGGGCCGCCAGTCTCAGTGAACTGCAGGTTCAGTGAGAGGTTCTGTCTCAGAAAATAAGGTGGAGAACAATCCAGAAAGATACCTGCCATCAAACGCTGACCTCCACCTGCATGCATATGCGCATACACATGCACACACACACACATGCACACACATACACACACACACACACACACACACGGCATTCAAATTGAAATCTTGGCCAGTAGAATTGTTAATTATGAAAACTAATCTACATATTTATTGGAATGCAATCAATCAAGTCACAGCTCATAAAGGCAGAGATGGGTACCACGTGACGTCAACACACACCACGATGGTGCAGATCCTAGCCAAATGGTTGCTGCGCTCCGCCTTCAGCACAGTTCTAACCTGTATAACCTGGAATCCCAAGGGTGGTGTGTACTACCTGCTCGTGGCTTGCACAGTCAAGTGTCTCCTCTTCCCCTAGAAAAGGTTCTGCTCTGAGCAACAAGAACACACCAGCAAACCGTAAGTGATGGTATTCAGAATCGTCTGAATGCTGAGATCAAGAAAGAGGAGCAGTTGGCCAGTTCCAGACCCCATCAAAGGATTAGGACATTCATTGTGGGGCGTGTAAACTGATCTCCACACTCCTCCATCATTCCCGAATTTCTTGGGCAATTTCTCAGCACTCCCAAAGGAAACATTGAAAAAAAGGGGGTGATTCTGAAGAGACCTGGGGGTGGGGGGTTGTGAGAGGGGTTGTGAGGGTATTTGGTGACTGTTACTTATGCTCAGGTACAGAGTGGAGTTAGATATCACCTGTCTGTGCTGGTACCGTTATGAGTCCAGGATGAGGCTGAAGAATGGCTGCTCCAATCTGTTCCATAACTGAGCCGATTTGAGGACCAGTTAACAAGCAGACACAGGATTGTATCTTTTCCATCTCTGAGTCTAACATAATTTATAAATAGAATCTGCCACCTGATTTTCTGGGTTCTGACTCTCAATGGCTTTAGCGTACACATCTGTGCAGCTTCAGCTAGGGCACAGGCAGGCTGCAGCTAGGGTCACCAGGGGGCGGAGCCTGTCTTGGCTTGTTCCCTGTTGCAGTGGTACAAGGCCTGAATGAAAGCACCTTCAGGGGAGGGGTCTGGCTCACAAGTCCCGACTGCCTTCCACCATTGCGCAGAAGTGACAGCAGAGTGAGAGCACTGGTCATGTGACACCCGCAGTTCAGAGCAGAGAAGGATGAACTGAGGCATGGATGCCTGAGCTTGGGTCACTTTTGTGACTGTCACTGTTATAGTCGATGGCTGAGGAACCCACAGACTCCTTATGAGCCAGTAGGGGCTAGGACATCTCTGTAATGAACACTATAACCCAGGCTTAATTCCCGCTTGTGCCCTGCAGGGTCACAGAGAAGAGTGGAGGCTGTCCTTTCCTGTAGTTCTGGAAGCCACCGAGTAGAGCGTTGAAGGAAAAGATCAGTTCTAGAGGGCCGGGCCATAGTCGTTTTATGTCACAGCCCACTGGCAGATTTGCAGAACTGGCCCCACCTTGTCACAAGGGGCGAGGCAGAGCAGGCTTATTGTGCCATGTAATGGGGTGGAGAAGAGGAAGGGACTCAGAAATATTTGGCAAGACGCTGGGGATGATTAGCTAGCACTTACCAAAGGGAGAGAAAAGAGAAACAAAACAAAACAAACGAGAAAACAAAGGGAAACAAACCTACCCAGAGTACGGGAGGATTCCATTAGGAAACAGTGACCTGAAGATAAACTCTTCTGTTTCATTACAGCCAAGGAGATTGGTGCTTCTGTTAAATGTAACTGTGACAGAGCAGACACACTTCAAAGTTCCCACAGAAGCAAATATGAAGGACCCCTTTCCTAGGTGGAGAATCCCCCGGTTTTCCCAGCACACACTGAGGACGGAGGGGAAGGCTGAGCCCTGAGGAATGGGGTTCCCTGGGGCGAGAAATTCAAGGGACGCAGCTCAGATCCGGGGTGCGGGGATGACACCCCAGCTGTAGGACAGGAGGAGATGACGGGGAACCAACGGATGAGAATATGGTGGCAGCAGTGGTTGGGGAATGTAGGGTCTCCTGTCTGCAACAGCGGCAGGAAGGAAGAGAAGAGGGGAGTCCTGCCCCCTCCTGTGAGGAGATCACTGCCCTCAGCATCCCCGGCCTCTGCTCCTAGAGAACACCACCCTGGACTGGCTCTTACCACCATCGCCCTGAGTGATGTGAGATCGTGCTGTATCCCAGCACAGGGGTGAGAGAACCCTGGTGGTGGAGTGGACACCCCCAGCTAGTGAGCAGAGTTTGCTTGTTACTTAGCAAGTTGTCAAAGACTAAATTCTTAGGACATTGACTTCCTGATGCATCGGGAGACCAAGAAGCAGGGATGATAGGAATCGTGATGGGATGGGTTTGGGCTGTTGAATCTTATATGTGGTATATGTCTTGCTTGAATTGGTTCACAGTACCTTTTTTCCTCTCCCCATACCAAATGACACTCCCTTGTCTTGCGTCTTACCCAATTTGCCTGCTCAGAACTGAAGTCTGTGTGTAGCCGCGCAGGCTACTGTGGTTAAGACATTGGGCACTCTTGAGCTTTGACACTGAGAACTTTTCTGTTTCCATGGTGATTGTGGACATCTCTGGGTGCTCCTGGCAAGTTCAGTACCATGTCTAATTCAGTCCCCTGTCATCAGCCCCCTGTGTTTCCCACACATCCTGTGTCTCTTGGGCACTGGAGTTTTAGAAGCGAGTGCGGTCTCCTGTTCCCTGGAAGACAGTTCTTACAGTAATGTGCCTAGTAAAGGATAAAAATAAAAACAGTTCCAGCTTTGTTTCTAAGAAATGAAAAAATATGCCCACATGTGACTCATAGCCACAGCTCTGGGCCTTCGCTGGGGCTGCGGCTGCAGCTGGTCTCAGAGGCCTCAGATGGGAGGTACCATGGCGGTTCTGTAGCATTGTGCAGAATGCCAAGTCACATGGGCGGAGACAAGGAAGGAGTCCCTCAGGGCCGAAGAGCTCTCGGAGTAGATCTGAGAGCCACAGAGGACCTGCAGAAGAACCCCAGGATTAGGGTGTCGGTACCCATTGTCTAGTACCACAGCCCCTGGCTTCACATGCATTAGGGGGAAAAATTCAACTGGTCCATACTGAGATTTACGACGAGAGAAAACTACACAGTGAATTGCAGAGATGTGTTCCAAAACAGAACACAAATGCCTCATGAATGACCTCATATGGAAACGATAATGTTTGAATGGATTAGGGTCAATAAAATATATCATTTTGATTAATTTCACCTATTAATTTTAGCATCTGTGTCTCCACCATGAAGCAATGTCAACTCACCCATGAGGCTCACACTTTCTTTTTATCATGCAGCCCTGGTCTAGGGGACTATGGTTCATTTTTCATTTTGATAAGTGCTGGTCATCCCTAGACATCTTGACACGGATATTTCTTTCTTGTGGTTGATTAAAAAAAAAAAAAAACACAACTGTAGGTTTGATGAAACTGTAGGTTTTCCCACCACCCCTCTTCCGAACCCCTTCACACACACGCACACACACACACGCACACACACATACACACACACACACACACACACACACACACACACACACACACAGAGTTCATTTAGTGCTGTTCATATGTGTGTGGACTTAGAGCTGACGGCTTGGGATTGGTTAACCTCCCGGGGCTCACCGCTGGAGCAGCCTCCTTTTCCTTCCCTCTCAGCAGTGTGTAGCTCTTCTTCTGGTGGTGGGGTTTTGTGAGATTTCCACATCCAGGTTGGTGTGTCAAATATGGTTGTCATTTCTCAGGTCTTGTTTAGGCGGCCACACTGTTGAGGTTTCATGGACGTGGCTTCCCTGCCACATACGGAAAACACCGTCTTCAGCAGGTGCTCTGAGCTCTGCCTCATTTTAGAGTTTTAATAGATTTTTTTCTAAGTTTCCCAAAGTACTGCAGGTAGCTTGGCGACTCTGCTTCGTGGACAGCAAGCAGTATGTGCTTTGGGTAGCTTGGCATACTGCTTTCTTCCTGGGAAGCAGGCGATGTGGACTGTGGAGGGCTCGGCACACTGCTCTCTTCATGGGGAGCATGTGGTGCTCTTCTGCCCAGTAGTTAGCTGAAGCTCTTTCATGTCAGATCCCAGAACCTCTGGTGCTTCTGGGGCTGGACTTTGTCTGAATAATGGGGTCACCCACTAGATAGTGGATGAAAGGCCCTGGGATCCCCCAGCAGTCACTGGCCACTGTTCCAGCACCTCCAAAGCCCTCTTTCTCTGGGTACTTGTCTGTAAGACTTGGGAGTTTAGCTTTGAGGTAGTTCCTGACTGTTCAAATAAGTAAGCCTCAAATCTTAAAAGAATCATTGATTCACACTGACTTGGAGAATAGAAGCTTATAGAGGATGGAGCCTGTAGTCAACTTATGATGACATCATTACTTTATATATCATAATGGTGAAGGGCTCATGGCCATCTCTGCTGATAAATCACCTACTGAGAACCACCAAATGGATTCTCCAAGGCTACAGATGCAGCCACCAGCCGGCCCTTTGCCCTCTCCTGCCTGGGGCAGATCCTCCATGTAAGAGGTGTTCTTCCCTCCTGAGCCTGGGGGACCAACACCTCTTCTAAACCAGAGCTCTGGGAAGAACTAAGGCTTAGGAGTCAGCAGATGAACTGGGACTATTCATTGACTCAGTTTCTTCTACTAGTTCCCTGAGGAACCTGAAATACAGATTGAGATCTGAGGCCTAGGGCAGGGTGTACTAGTGAGCTGCTGGGTATGGCAGGCTGCTGATTGACTCTATGTACCAAGTCTCTTGAACACACTAGCTTGCGTGTGCATTTTAAAATAATCACACCCACTTTATTTTAGCCTGGGATGTCAACGGCGACAAAGTGATATGAAACGTAGTTGTTATGATCAAAATATCGCATAGAATGCAAGTTTTAAAAATGAATGGTGACAGTTCGCATTGGGAAGAGCTTCATGTCACAGTACGTTTTGGAATATCTCTGTAACAGCAGTAGCTATAAGTAAGTGGTGAGTGAATTATCCCCTACAGGTAAATGCCTCTTAAATGTCATTAAAAAAATAACTCTAACACTAACAGCATCTGGCTTACATGTGCATGTATCTACATGTATATAGCATCTAACTGAATCTTCAGAGTCAGAGTATTAGCATCCTTGCACTACTGAAGAGGAAACCAAGCTCATGGTGCTTCAATAACATGTTAAGTGAAAAAAAAATTATATTGTGAGCAAAATATCACATCACTAACCTAATCCATCTGGGTGTTGTTTTCTGACCTGACTTGTTCTCCATTTGGGGAGCTCCTGGCATCATTTTTTTTATAACATGGTTATTTGTAAAGCTTTTCTCTTTCTTGGCAACTTAAATTAAAAATTCATGCTGAAGAAATATATCAGAAAGTTACCGGGAAGAATTATAAAGGCAACTGAGTTGATTAGAGGGTACTCTTTTAACATAGCCTGCCTCCCTGCTGATGGTCTATGAGGCCTCGGCAGAATGGAAAGACAGTTGGAGGGATGGTTAGAGCAAGCAGCGCTTCAGTTTGGTGAGAGGCAAGGAGGGCAGCATCCGTCGTTGAAACCTTGGGTGATACCCTCTGATGAGAGCATTGCTGGGAACCGAACCTCTAAACAGACAAATATCACACACGAGGCCCCTGCCCTTCTGCTGCAAATCAGGGCTCGTCCCACTTGGAACCCATAGAAGTGTGACAAGATAGAGTGGCAACCAACATGGCGTGGAAGAAGGGGTCACTCCAGATTCTGTGTCTCTTGAGGTTCTAAAGAAAGAAAAGCTGTTCCAACAGGGAGAAGATGAGGGATACCCTCAACAGACTGGATAGAATTTGGGGAAATCGTGAAGGAACTTGAGAGTCGTGGGCATGTGCCATGTCGTAGGCACAGTAATTGTTATATGATTACAGATGTATCAAAACTCATAGAGGGCTTCATTTTAAATTGCTGGGTTTTATTGTATAGAGACCACATCTTATTAAAATGCATTTTTTTTAAAAAATGTGTAACAATCTGGAATAGCATTTCAGGTCTTTTGTTTCTGACCCAGACTAGGCAAAAGTCTGGTAACCTTTGGCATTAGAAGAGAAACATGGCCACAGAGTGAGAAGTTATGTAAAAGAACAGTAGCCCCAGACACTGCATGCCTGAGTTGGCAGGACTCGATTAGATACGTTCCATCCAAGATACGGCTCTTAGTCTGTCGAGGTCTTTGGACACCCAGAAAGTGGGTCATCTTTCAGAATATCTGCGTCACTGCGGGGACGATGCTAATAAATCAAAGACCAGCTGGGTTCGCTCTGCACTGTAACAAAATACTTACCTGCCTGACAGTACTATTAATCCCTTCATTCACTGCGCAGGGAAGGGCTGTGTTGTGCTTCTGATTGCTTTCCCTTGTTACCAGGAGTTCGTAGTTTATATTGATTATATGGCTACACGCTAAACTTGTGCTTTGGAAAAGCAAAGTTGAGTCCCCGCTTTGTCCCAAATCGTATGAATTTTACTCTGAAACAAGTATGTTTACAGAGAATTGGAACTGTAGTGAATCAGAATATAGAAGCAGTTATTTTAACAATAAGATCAATTTGCCTAAAGTATTCAGCAGTCAAAGCAAGAGATTGTTCTGGATTGGAGTCTTTGGATCATTCTGCTTTTGGCGTCAAGTGACAGAAAGCCAACTTAACTTAAATGTACTTGGACAGTAAGGACTCTCACTGGCTCATGTGTCTGGAATTCGAGACCCTGCAGGGTTCAGAGGTGTCCTAGCCAGGGTCTGGGTAACTCATTAAACCTGCTTATACTCTCTCCACCCTGACCAGGCAGCTGCGTTCTCAGACTGGTTCCCTGTGGATGTAGGGTGTCTGCCAAGATCTAGCTGGGCCTGCTATTCTGTCATTAATTTGTTGAGGTGAGAGAGAGAGGAGATTCCTTTGGGTATCTCTGAATTAAGGGAAGAAAAAGATTTTTTCCAGAATGTTTTGTTCGTTGGCCCAAACTGAGCCACAGGCTCATTTTCCCATCGGCTCAGACTGGGATACATGTCCAGTCAGAGGATAGTATTACCATTTCTAATTTGTCCAAATAAAGACTCATGTTTCTCATGGGCCCAGGTTGAGTAACATGCCCATTTCTCATTGGCTCAATTGGGATACATGTCCAGTCAGAGGATAGTATTACCGTGAGATAATCAGTCCTTCCCATAACCAGATGCAAAGATTGCTCCACTGAGAACATGAATTGATTGATTGATTTTGTGTGTGTGTGTGTGTGTGTGTGTGTGTGTGTGCGCGCGCGTGCACACATAGGGGAAAGGGCCTGTTAAAAGACCATCGGGTACATTGATATTTAATTTAAATTCATCACTTAGAAATATTATCTCTTGTTATAAAAATAATTTATTTTTATTCTTGTTATGTATGTGAATAGGTATGCACGTTTCTAAAGTCCAAGAGTCAACCCCGCGTGTCGTTCCTCGGGAGCCATTCACCCCGTTTTTTTGAGACAGGGTTTTTTGTTGTCCTGGAGTTCAAGCATAGGCCTCCCAGCACTAAAGTCCCAAGCATCCAGCACCACATCCAGCTTTTCTATGTGGGTCCTGGGGAGTGGGGTTCATGGTCTCATGCTCACACGATGAAGACCTAGCTGTTTTCTAAAAGAGGATATTTACAGTAAAAAAAAAAAAAAAAAAAAGCAAAAAGAGCAAAAAGTCTCCACAGTCCCACTAACTCATAAGAACTATGCATGAGATGATCAAACTACACTTTTAATCAGTGAAATCAAAGTATTCTATATACTGCAGAATATAGCAGTTAAAATGCGGAGTTGGACTTCAGCCTCCAGATTCATGCACTGACTGTCTGGGTGTCCTCCTGGGGTCAGATTCTCAACTGTTCCTTCTCTAATGGTAGTTACAGTTGGTCTGTGTAAAGCAAAAGAGTTCCTCCAGCATTAACCCTACAACTCCCAGGTCAGCAAACGATGGCTCACAGGCCAGACCAGCTTGCTGTGTCTCTGTAAATAAAGGTTTATTAGAATCTAGGTGTATATGGTCCATGCTGTTTTCATACCACAGTGGCAAAGTCAGTAGTTTCAAGAGAGAATTCGAAGATTGCAAATTCAAAAGCATCCACCATGTGGCCCTTTGCTCAGGACCACTTGCTGATCCTACTGTCCTTCACCATCTGATGTCATCATTCTTTGCTCCAATGCTGACTGGATGTCTGTCCAAAGGACATAGACATCTACAGAGCTAAGGACGTCAAGGGGACGAGGCCCCATTGTCACCACTTAGAGACAATTACAGAGCGTGGATGGGGGCTCCGATACTTGGCTGTGTGTGTAATCTGCGGTGCAGGGTTTCCTTTAATTCTGACATGTTGGGTTGGGCCTGAGTGAAAAGATATTGCTCAGTCTTGCCTAGTGAACAGGAGTCATAGCTGTGGGCAAAGTATAAGAAGGCTGAAGAGGAAATAGAAAGGGCCTGTGAATATATATTGCCTTTGAAAAGACGGTCTCCTGTGTGTGTGCTGGGTGGCCAGTGTGTGGATGTGGAAGCAATGATGTCAGTGGCTTCCCGGGGGTGAAGAGAGAGGAGAAGCACACCACTGAGCAGGGCCAAGCCTGACTCGTGGAAAAAGCTAGTCATGATGGTCTCCAGGAACCATCCTAATAGTATGTGTTGTTTTCATTTTGAATTTCAAGATCCTTCTTTAAGAAATCTAAATGATTTGACTCAAATCTAATTTATATAAATCACTTTAGTCCAGAATTAACTTTTTCATGTTTGAACTGGAAGAATCCGTTTTAGTTTTTGGTGTCCTTTAAATGCATGTGGAAATAGCCGCCAACTGTAGAATGCTTGTGGGTAGAAGATTCCTCCATACCCCGCAGCAGTGTGGGAGGGTCAACAATGGAGGAGTTCCTAGACAGAGATGTCAAATATTGACCCTGTACCCTCCTGCTGTTTAATCCTCGTGGCCCTGAGCTTGCTCTTTTCATCAATCAATTTGAATTCATAAAAATACTTCGATGATAGTTAAGTAAAATAGTCCGTGTACTTAGTCCAGAATTTAACAGATATGTATCCCTCCATACACACTGGTCATTTTAATGTGGATAATGCTTCTGGTTGTCAGGATTTGGGCTGGGTGTTTCTGGGTTTCTTATTCTTCTGGCCTCTTATCCAGATAATTAAACACAGGGGCTCACATAGATTTGCAAAAGAAGCACAATAATATTACTTGGGGCAGAGAGCTGGCACAGGTTAAAGATCTGTCACTGTCAAGACTGACAGCAAACTACATGAGGAAAGATGCTCCGGGCCCTGATTATTGTTTGAGACTCTTTTTATGGGGTTCAAAAAAGGGAAGAGCTGGTTACTAAGGGGTGTAGCTTGGGTGGTTCCCTATTTTGATTGATAGATTATATAATCATCTTCCCGAAATGTATCTGATTTTAATCATGTGCATGCCAAATCATGCACAGGCATAAGATGGTAAATAGAACCTAAAAGGTTACTTGAAGACATAGCTTAGCCTTACTGAGCAATGAACCCCAAATCAGTTCAGGCCAGACCAAGCCTTCTGTTCTTCAAACCTGGCTATATTGGGAATATATTTAAACAGAAACTGTATAAATTCCATCAATGATAGGCATGGGGACCATTCTACCAGATTGTTCGGCGATGGGAGCATGTGCATCTAGTACAGGTGGGAGGCCGGGGGTCCTGAGGTTGCTCCGTGCATTGGATATGCATAGCATGGGAGGTGGGGGAGCTAGGCTGCCAAGTGCATGATTACAAGAGGCAAGCATACATGGACCAGAACCAAACAGGAGTCCCAACATACTGAACTGCCTCCTATGCTTGCCTGCCTCAGACAATGTGTAGAAACGCCGTGGGAAACGCTTGGTTTGTGAATCATGGAAAAATACGTTGCTGTCGTCTGTACCTCTTCTACTTGATGTCCTCATCTTACTCTGAAGCAGTAGAGACGAAAACATGAAGAGAAATGCCTCAGTGGTACCTGTTCTGGAGTCATTTCTGTTGCTGGGATAAAATGCCCCAACATACACCACTTAGATAGGAATGGCTTTATCTGGCCCACAATTCCTGGTTACAGTCCATCAATCCAGGGCAGCCAGACCTCAAGCAGCTGGCCACATCATATCCACAGTCAATAGAAGATAGACTATATGCATCCTCGCTTGGCCCTGGGCTTCCTTTCTGTTCTCTTCATAGCCCAGGGTCCAGCCCATGAAACGGCACCACCAACATTCAGAGTGAATCTTCCCACCTTGATTAACCATGAAAACAGTCCCGCACAGGTGTGTCTGCAGGCCAACATGATCTACACGGTTAAACAGCATAATACTCTTACGTTTAGAAGGGTTTCTAGGGAACAGGTGTTGTATTAGCCAGGATGCTGAAAGGAAAGATACATAGTAATGTAAAGGGAATTTGATCTGCAGCAGTTTAGCATCGGTTTATCTTCAGATGTTTTCCTGAGTTAACTGCATCTCTGTGGATCCGACCTATTGAAAATACTGGAAGACAAACTCCCTATGGCCAGTTTTGAAGATGGAACTGTGATGGACCCAGAAGTTCAGGAACATCATTTTAATTTTGTACCGTTAACAGCAAGTTTACACTATGCAGGTGCATCTTGCTGTAAGATGCTGCTGACATCTGTCTTTCTCATCTAGATCACTGTTACAGATGAAGAAGTGAGTAACCCATCCTTTTTAGACCTTGTGAGAACGCCCCAAATGAGGAAATGCACACTTATTCTCATGTATGCTTGGTAAGTTGACTTGGGCTGGGTTTCAAAGCCAGGATCAAGTACATAGTTCATCATTTCCTTCTTCCACAGGTCCTGTTCTCTCTTACTTTGCTTCCCTGGTGTCTTCTGATATTTTGCAGGTTCACAAGTGCCGTGGTCTATCAAGGACTTGTCATGCGCCTGGGAATTGTCGGAGGCAACCTCTACATAGACTTCTTCATCTCGGGGCTTGTGGAGCTGCCTGGAGCTCTCTTGATCCTTCTGACCATTGAGCGTCTTGGACGACGCCTTCCCTTTGCAGCAAGCAATATAGTGGCTGGGGTGGCATGCCTGGTCACTGCATTCTTACCAGAAGGTAGTCTTCCCTCACATTTAGTTGACAGTTCCCAAAGAACGTGACAAAAATGTAATGATTACATATGGTAGAGCAGTTAGGGGCCACTTGTCTTTGTGAGCTGTGCTATTTCTTCAAGAGCTTGGCACCAGGCAAAGCTTGGGCGGTGCCACTCTATTTT
Source organism: Peromyscus aztecus (assembly GCA_902168405.1). Classification (NCBI taxonomy): domain Eukaryota; kingdom Metazoa; phylum Chordata; class Mammalia; order Rodentia; family Cricetidae; genus Peromyscus; species Peromyscus aztecus. The sequence continues at coordinate 29,199 of CABHPQ010175710.1, forward strand.
CTGTTTCATGAATGCAAAGACTGATACGTCGATACCTCTCTTTACTGAAATGTTAGGTTTGTTTATTGATGAAAAGGGGATGATGCTAGATCTAGGTCATAGTGATGTGATGTCGCCGATACCGTTTAAGGTATTTCCCAAGCATCTACCATACTGCAGACACCAAGCTGTGCCCCAGGTTAGGGACAGAAGGAAGATGTGGCTTTATATGGCTCATAGCCTATTAAGAGACATAGACAATTTAAAAATGTCACAACAAGACTGTGGTCAATTAATACAATTGACAAAGGTGTGGGAAGAGGAGGGGGAGGGAAAGGAGGGAGTGAAGGAGAAGTTCTGTGTAGGCCCAAGGAAGGAGTCATAACTTTACGAACAGCCATTTCTTCCTGTTATTTTCCCAAAACCAAGAAAAGTTTTGTGAGTTCAGGAACTTAGGCTCCTTTGTTATTGCTGGACACTGTCTCGAGGAAAGCAGAGGCTGGTCAGCCCCCAGCACGACTGTCCCCATAGGACGTGGCGGGAGCCTGGTGCTACCTATGAACTTCTGGAGAAGGGACTGTGAGCTGCTCGCACCTGTAGCGGTTTGGGACATGGCGAGAGGGAGAGATGCCAGGGTGTCACTTGCACCTGGGCAAGTCTGCTGGGATGGAGAGGACGGTTCCTTTTAGAGAAGTTGCAGAGGTCAATATTCTGGGGCTTGGGGACTGGTGGGTGGGGGTCAGGAGGAGGAGGAGGAAAAAAGGATTGCAAAAGACTCCAGATGCTCAGTCAGCAGCCCAGGTGACCTCTGCCACAGAACACAGCTGGAGCTACAAAAAGGAAGCCGTTCTAACTCCCCCCGCAAGGTGTGAATTGGAGCACAGGAGGCATTTCTATATACTGAGTGTGCAATGGAGGCTGTGTGGGAAGCCAGGTTCTCTACAGTCCCTGTACCTATGAAGGAAACAGTCTGTCTTTGAGGATACTGAGGGCCAGGAAAGAGGGCACTGCTGGAGTTGAAGAGATCAGAGCAGACACACACAGAGGAGACTTCGTATTAGACACTGGTTCACGAATTCCCAAGATAGCAGTTAGACCTTACTTGGATAACACTACAGAAATGCCAATCCTCAGAACAGAAAAGGTAAAGGATGTGCAATTCCATCCTGCTACAATGGCTGATGAAAAGCAAAAACTCAGGTTTCTCTCTTTTTCTCAAGTGCCTCTGACTCCCAGGGCTGCATACCAGCTCTACCTGCTGGGTGGCTGGACAGCAGACACTCCCACACACAAGGGTGACCTCTAAAAGTACAGGCAGGGCGGTTCCCCCCAGAGCCTCTGAGCTAGCAGAGTCTCTAGCCTCTCTCTGGTCACCCTCATCATTTCTTGGTGTCTCTCCAACCACTGTCTGTCCCTTCATGTGACACTCTCCCTTTTGGTCTCTATTCCCAAATATCACATTCCAAGCTTCCAAGTAAAGATGAATTCGAAGAAACACAAATAGCCCATTGCATAGTTAGCCTATCTTAAGAGCTGCAGAAGCTGGGGCTGGAGAGATGGCTCAGTGGTTAAGAGTACTGGCTGCTCTTCCAGAGGTCACAGGTTCAGTTCCCAGCACCACCCACATCAGGTGGCTCCCAGCCACCTGTAACTCCAGGTCCAAGATATCTGGTGTCTTCTTCCGACCTTGAGAGACAGACAGACAGACGTATCTGATGCCCTCTTCCGACCTCCACAGATTCTCTCACACACACACACACACACACACACACACACACACACACACACACACAAAAATAAAAATAGATCTTGAAAAAAGAGCCACCGAAGCTGAATAATAGTCATCCATCTGTGTGTTGGTGCCTATCTATTTAATATTGATTAATTGATGGCCACTAAATAGGAAAATGAATAGACAGGAACAAAAGAAACATGATTGCTTTCCTCAGAGGCACACAATTTCAATTAAAGGGTGAAAACTTAAGAAATTGTTATAGAATTCTCTACTTGGAAATTCCTTCTCTCTCCTTCCCTTCCTCCTTCCCTCTCTCCCTCTCTTCTTCCCTTCCTCCCTCCCTCTCTCTCTCACTCTATGTGTTCATGTGTGTGCAAGTGCTCATGCTGGTGTGGGTGTTTACAGCCATGTACAGACCTGAGGTTAGCATGTGTGTCCTTGCTCAGCACTATCTGCTCTGTCTCTCGGGACAGGGTCCCTAACTGGCCTGCAGTTTACTAAGTAGGCAAGGCTGCTTGGCCAGTGAGCCCTGGACTCCTTGTCTCCACTTGCCTAGCACTGGGATGTCGAGCGATTACCACCACTCTTGACTTTTTCATGTGGCTTCTGGGAATCAAACCGTGGTCCTCATAAGTACTTTTATAGTCATGAGTCTGCTACGATTGACGGGCCAAAATAAGTTATGAATTCCATGTATGAACAGATGCCCCTCCCTTCAGCAAGCACCCCTTCTAATTTAAAGGGCTTTTGGCCTTGACTCCTAGGACAGACTGTGAAATTAGCATTAGGAATGCCTTTCTAAGCCTTTCTTCTTAGCGCAGGACTTGATATCATCTCAGGCCCTAGTCAACTCTGAAAATCACTTCTCTGAAACCTTTCTTTTTATGGTCTGAGAATGAACTTGAGAAAAAGAAATGATCTTCCCGGCTAATTCTTTAGATTCACTGTCTAGAAAGCAAACCTCTGAAGTCTGGAAAGTCAGTACTTTCTGTAGACATAGCCAGCTGTCCTCTTCAATTCTACTCAGTGTGGCTACAGACCTGGCAGTGGAGGCAAGTCCCCCCCCCCCAGAAACGAGGCTATCTTTTACTTTATTTAAGTAAAAAGTGCATCTGTCTATCCAATTTACATATCTTTGTTAGGTCTTTTCTCTAGACTTTATTTCTGGACTCAGCAGATGGTACATCCAGAGGAGAGTGAAAGTTATGTGTTTTTAAATTCTATATCTTTTCTTTCAAAGCTGAGCTTCAAGACTCTAGCTGCCTGAGCAAGGCCCTCATCCATAGAGGAAGATCATTTCTCTGTGTTCTCTCATGACTAGGGAAAGTGGCTTTAGATGTTATGGTCATTTTTCATCTATGTGAGCGTGTGTGGGAAGAAAGAAGTGAGAGAGACAGAGAGATACACTCACAGAGAGAGAGAGAGAGAGAGAGAGAGAGAGAGAGAGAGAGAGACTGTGCATTTTTTGTAGCCCAGGCTGACTTCAAACTTGCTATATAGCTGAGTATGACCTTAACTGTAGTCGGACTTTCTTTCTTTTGGGACCCCCAGCCTCCAAATAATGGCATGGAGACTATTATTATTATTATTTATTAATTAATTAAAGTGTGGCCTTTAGCTTAGGCTTGCTCCCAGCTAGCTCTTACAACTTGAATTAACCTGCTTCTATTGGTTTCCAGTCTGCCATGTGGCTCTGTACCTCTCCTCCCTTGTGTGTCTGACTCCCTCCTGTCTCTCTGGCGTCTCTCTCGCACACCTAGATTCACCCCAAGTTCCTCTCTCTGCATGGAAGTCCCGCCTAACCTCTCCTGCCTGGCTATTGGCCCTTCAGCTCTTTATTAAACCAATTGGGTGCCTTAGGCAGGCGAGGTAAAACAGCAACACATTTCTACACAGTGTGCTCAAATGTCTCACCACGCGTAACTTTGAATCCTCCTGCCTCTCCCTGCTGAGTGCTGGGACTCCAGATGCCACCACTGCCCAGTTTATATGTGTTGGGGATGGAACCCAGGGCTTTGTGCATACCTGGGCAGACACTCTGCTAGCTGAGCTACATCCTCCATCCCTGATTTCTTTTGATTTGCCTTCGCCATCAAAAAAAAATGCCTATTATTAGAATGATCAACGGTTTTCCTTTCCATACATAATTTACATCTGTTGGTGCACTGTTTTCAAGTTAATGTAGTATAGTATCTTTAGGACCTTCTTCTCCCACCTCCCAACAAAAGCTCTGTGCCAGTGTACTGCTCAGGAACGAGTTGAAAGTCTTTAGCCCAAGGTCTTGGAGGACAGACCACTTCTCCTTCAAGGGTGTCAGACTGATACCACTTCCTGTTCTATTGAATTGACTAGTTACTTGTGAATTAACCAAATATTTTTTTTATGACGGTAGTGGTGGTGGTGTGTGTATATGTAGAAAGAATATGGATATGTTTTAATTTGGTTTCTTAGTCTTAATTTTTTTTCCATTGAACAATTTAAGCCTTAGTTATAAACCTAAACAGACATTGAACTTATTGGTGAGACTCACAACAGCCGTCTTGCTATAGTAAAGAGACTTGAACTGATGCACTTACCTTGAACAGTGGTTTCTATGGAAGCAGACAGACTCCTCTGTGACCGCCCTTATCACCCCATTGGCTGTGACCTAGGGCATCTGGGTGAGCTTCCACTTTCCAACTCCTGCAGCAACTGCTCACTGATGGACAAGGGTGGAATGCATTTTCTAGTCCCCTCCTGGCTCTCATGAGAAAGCAAAGCCTAAATAAAACACATGTTTACAGCTGTTCTGTGTCCGAGCAGGTGGCGGCCCAGTGCATGAGCTCAGCTCTGACCTACCTCACTCCCCGACTTAACTACTGCGGCGATAGCTGCAGGTGTCCCATCCCCAAATACATCAAGTGCACTGGAATGTCCTTGGCCAGCTTGCAACTAAATCTTAATTAACTGGAGCTTCCCAGCAATGATCTGGGCTTTCGAAACCTCTATCTCTGCTTGCCTTTCTGACAGCTGCTTGTAGTTTGGGTTTTTTAATCTGTTGAATATTCTCTAGAGTGAGCACACATTGCTAAGCTTATCCTTATTTGTGGCCACTCTTCAAAAAATATGGGGTCAGGAGGTGGTGGCATGCATCTTTAATCCCAGTACTTGGGAGGCAGAGGCAGGCTGATTTCTGTGAATCTGAGGCCAGCTTGGTCTACAGAACAAGTTCCAGGATAGCCAGGGCTATGCAAAGAAACCCTGTCTCAGAAAAATATATGCCTTGTGTGGTGGTGTATGCTTAGAATGCCTAGAATCTAGCACTCAGAAGGATGACACAGGAGGATTGAGAGTTCAAGACCAGCTTAAGCTTGACTTTGTCTCAAAAAAAACCAAACAAACAAACAAAAAAAACCGAGGGTTGCTATGTAACTCAGTGGTGAGCACTTAGCTGCCATGCATAAGGTACTAGGTTCAAGCCTCAGCATAACAAGATAATAATGCCTAATTAGACCTTCAAGAAGATGCAATGTTTGTCTAAGAGAGAAGAGAATGATCAGGTGCTGTGTGAACCTCTGTGCCCAGAGATGCTGGTACCCCAGCTGTGCATTGACCAGCAGATACAGTCTTTATTCAGTCCCCTGCCCTCATATGGGTCCTCTAGGATAGGATGACGTACATTGTATAACTTGTAAGATGTTCAGAGGCCTGACTTTTTAGAATTAAAATGTTGAGTTCCATCTGCCCTTATAACAAAAGAAAGGAAAGGTTTCCTGGAGAATATTTGCTATGTCCCATTATTACGGTAGAAGATGGTGGGGGGTGTTCTTCACCCAGTAAAAGCAGCTGGTCCTAAAGCAGTCTATGGTTTAAGGTTAGCCAGTTTGTGTGCATGCATCTGGCTCTTTCTAGAGAAGTTTCTGGAGGAGGAAGCATGGTTGGGGATGAAGGCAATGAAGGAAACACGCCGTGGGGATAACACGAAACCAAAATCCCTTTCCAAGGATCCCAGTTCTCAGAGCCTTCTTCCTTCTCCCTGGAAACCAGCTTAGCTGAGGAGAACAGCTTTCAGCTTTCCGGTTCTGTGCAGAGTGAAGATGGACACCTGACTAGCCTGGTTTTTAAAGGGACAGAGAGAGACTTCCTTTCAGATCAAGGCCAGTGTGCTTGGGTTCTCGAGGACAGCACTGCCTGGGACATTATTTCAATGCGTGACTGCTCAGCAGATAGTTCTTAATTGTATTTCTACAGTCTCTCCCCACTCAGTCTCTCCCCACTCAGAAAAGCATCTTCCACCAGGCGGCGGCGCACGCCTTTAATCCCAGCACTCGGGAGGCAGAGGCAGGTGGATCTCTGTGAGTTAAAGGCCAGCCTGGGCTACCAAGTGAGTTCCAGGAAATGCGCAAAGCTACACAGAGAAACCCTGTTTCAAAAAACAAAACAAAACAAACAAACAAAAAAAGAAAGAAAGGAAAGCATCTTCCATACACTGAATGTTAGCTATCAAGTTGGTATTAATGAAATTTGTCTAAAATATAAAAAGTTTTTTACCATTTATGCTTAAATTATCAAGGATTTAGGTTGGGAGGACCAATGAATACTTTTTGTTGTTTTGTATAATGTTGATGAGATTGTCAGACCCCCTAACTCTTCCCTTTTAAACATTCTGTTCACAGGGATAACATGGCTGAGGACTCTAGTTGCTACCCTGGGAAGACTAGGCATAACCATGGCCTTTGAAATTGTTTATTTGGTAAATTCGGAGTTGTACCCAACAACATTACGGTAATTCTGGCATATATGTTGCCATTTCTTCTAGGTAACTATAGCCGAATGTTTCCAAGGTTGATGATATGTAACCTGGGCTCAGTTCAGTTCCATAAGACAATGGACTTGGAGCTGTAGCTTCTGTTTGTCACCTGCTGCATTTGGTGACAGAAGTATGTCTTGTGACGGTAGCTTGAGACGGAGCTGTGAACTGTGAAAAGGCACTAACCTGGGGACAGAAAGCCTCCTAGCATGCCTGCTTAGACTGTAGGTTAGGTCTGCATTCGCCAGCAGCACCCTGAATCGAGGCGCGAAGCCTTTCCTGACATCATCGCCTGTCTTGCTTTGTGAGCAGCCGGTTATGAAAGGAGCATTCATGGGCGTGTGCAGGTTGGCTTTCTTGCTTGATGCTATCTATATTCCTACGGGCGTACCTTGCAGGGTACCAAAGTGACCTTTGAGCATCAGGGACTGGCAGGCTATGGAGCTTCTGATGGAGAAACATCTTTTCACCAATACTGGAGACACTCCCTCACTAGCCTCACTGCCAAACAGTACAGAAGGGGAAAGGCTTCTTTAGAGCAGGAGATCGTAGTAGCTGTCAAAGCTGGAAATGATAGAAATGGTATTGACACAACTCCTGTAATTTAGTATGGCAGAATATTTGTGTTATTCTGAATTTGTCTCAGAAACTTTCACCTGAAAGTATGTTTTCATCTGCAGGAACTTTGGGGTTTCGCTCTGCTCAGGCTTGTGTGACTTTGGGGGAATCATAGCTCCATTTCTACTCTTCCGACTAGCAGCTGTGTGGCTAGAGCTACCTCTGATCATCTTTGGTAAGAATTCGTCTGTGTGGGAGCGAGTGTGTGTGTGGAGGGGTGGTGCACATGTGTATGTATGTGCAAAGGCACATGTGTGCACAGGCTTGCAGAAGCCAGAGGTCAACCTCTGGGGCTGTTTCTCAGGAGCAATCCACCTTGTTATCAAAACAAGGTTCTCATGAGGTTCACCAACCGGACCAGGCTAGCCAGCCGGTGAGTCCCAGAGATCCATTCACAACACTGGAATTACAAGTTCATGCTACCACCATGCCACCACGCCACCATGCCACCACGCCACCATGCCACCATGCCACCATGCCACCACACCACCATGCCACCATGCCACCACGCCACCATGCCACCATACCACCATGCTACCATGCCACCATGCCACCACTCCACCATGCCACCATGCCACCATGCTACCATGCCACCACACCACCATGCCACCACGCCACCATGCCACCACGCCACCACGCCACCACGCCACCACGCCACCACACCACCATGCTACCATGCCACCATGCCACCACGCCACCACACCACCATGCTACCATTCCAGAACAGTCTTTTTATGACTGTTCTGGCTTTAAAGAGCCAATCTGATTGCCATCACATTCAAAGTGCTAAATGGCTTAAAGTCACTTTACATGAACATGTTGTGGTAAACAGTGTTCATGTCAGCTTCCGTTGTTAGGTTCTGAGTTAAAATCAGACACTGTGAAATTCTTCTGTGATATTGGAAAATGAAAACATCGGTTTCCAGGGACCAAATTTTAGCTTCATTGTCTCATGTATAAAGATGGGCCTAAAAGCTAATTGTATCTCCTAAAATATTCAATATCTAAATTTGCTTTGATACTAAAAATGCTTTGTTAAAAAAAAAATAGAGGACACAAAATTACTTCTACATGTACCCTGATCACCCATGTCCCTCATGCGTCCTGTGTGGGGACACTGTGAGGACAGGCTGGCGGCTTGACATGCGCACACAGGCGTGTTGACACTATGGGAATGGGCAAAGCAGAAAGCCAGCTCTTTATCTTCAGGAGCCAGTTGTTAAAGCCACCAGCACATCACTTGGTCTCTGACGATGGAAAAGGAACAGTAGAGAACGCTTTTTCCACAAGTTTGCAAAGCCCTAAAGAACAGCAAAGGGAAGTGATAACCAGGGGTTGGTGTGGGATCAGTAGCTCATGGAAGAAGAGGGTTAGTGTGTTTGAACACTCTGACAACAGACTGAAGATGTCTGGGAAGTGGATTAAAGACTGCGGTGAGGAATCCCCAAAGACAGGCATAGGCGAGGCCTTGCCCAGAAGGAGAGTGTCCTTAGACTACAATGTGACAGGAGAATCACAGGAAGACAATAAGTAGAGGGGGCTCCTTCCACTGAACAGCAGAGACCTGGAGTGTCTGGAACTTGCCAGATGCACTTTAAGCATGGCCACATATCACATGCAGCCTCACAGCCCACATGGTGGCACCCATAAGACTGCATCGCCTAGTGATGTCATGGCTGCCGTGGTTTACCTGCATCCATTCCGTGGTAGTTACACAATGAAATCACTGCATTTCTCAGTGTATGTCCCTACCGTTACATGACACTTGACTGTCAGTGTACACCCAGAGCACAGGGACCATAAGCTCTGCAGAACTGAAGAAGGTGGTCAGGGTGAGCAGAGGAATGTGGTTGTTGGAGGCACATGAGGTCAGGGAGTGAGCGTGGAGGCGGGAAGGGTCAATCTGTGTGTTCCTGGGTTGTCATGTCTCTCCCCATCTGGCAGGCATCCTGGCGTCTATCTGTGGTGGCCTTGTGATGCTTTTACCTGAAACCAAGGGCATCACCTTGCCGGAGACAGTGGACGACGTGGAAAAGCTCGGCAGGTAGGTACTACATGAGATTCAACACTCCCTAAATGAAAGCATTCTGTTAAGCCATGGGGCATTGATTATCCACAAGGGAAATGACATTGTCTTCATTTAATACCTTAAAACATTCAAAAGATTTAAAAGTAATGCAAAAGAACTTAGAGCTATAAAAAGAATGTGGGCTATTTTTAAAACATGACTGAGTAGCATTTCCTAGTAAGGTGTTAAAACTCAAGTGATTTAAACCAGGGGCTAATGATGAGGCAGTGACAAAGCCCAAATGGGCATCGGTGAGGAACTGATGGAAAGATGGCAGTGCATCGGAACATGGACCACCCTCTGAGAGGAAAAGAAGTAGGTCTGTCTTATGGAATGACACAGACGTTCCTGAAGACCCATCACAAAGGGAAATGCAAGCAATGGGTGTAGTATCATTTCAAAAGAAGCCAACAAGGCTACATGGGAACAAGTATGACACATAAAATAGAGCAGGATTGCTGATAGATGGGAATGAAGTAAGATAAATGATGATACATAGAAATTAGATAAAATATAAGACAATAGATAAATGATTACTTGATAAATACAGAAGTTAGAAATAAAGATAAGGAAGACAGTAGATACACAGATGATAAATAAGTAGATAGATAGATAGATAGATAGATAGATAGATAGATAGATAGATAGATAGACAGACAGACAACAGGAAACAGATCTCAAGTTTTGGAGGGAATATCTATATTGTTTTCTGGTTATATGTTGATTAATTTCCAACTAATACATAAATTTGAAGAATTATATCAACAAAAAATTTCCTATATACATCTTTTTACCATTTCCTCCGAAATATCTCACAATACAAAGATAGAAACGTGAATTTTTTTAAATGATCAAACAGTAATCTTCCCCTAGTGGGAAAGTCCGTGAGTGGAAAGGACATAGGAGGAGGGCCGGCCTCTTTCTGTCTACATAATTCTGTGGTGTTTAATCGGTTTCAATTAGATGACATGGTCTGGTGTTATTTGCATACTTAACAAATAATTTAGTGCTATATTAAAGTAAAATACATTAAAGGTAAATAATCTTACTGAGGCAGAAGTTAAGGGTAGACATCTACATTTTAAAAGTTACCAAATAGATGCATTTTAAAAAGACTCAATTTTATTCCTCTCAAGGTGTTTTTTTTTCTCTTTGTTCATAGGCTGGGAAGAATGTAGAAGTTCATGATTTTAAAATATCAACAATATTTTTTAAATACCTATATTCCCCGTGGTTTTCCATATGCTCTGTCCTTTAATACTCTAAACAATTTTGTAAAGTAGAAATTTTCTCATTCCCATTGGGAAATCAGAAGGGCTTTCCTACATGTATCTAATGATGCTGATGCAGTTGGGTGCTCTAGGGTGACTGCATTGTGTGTGGTTTTATTTTATTCTGCATTACTATTGTGATATATTCCCAAGAGTGAAGAGCACTCTGGTAGGACTGCAAAGTCCCTTCCTGAGACCCACACCCTTAC